>VWZK01012966.1:97957-113662 GCA_013396935.1 Baryphthengus martii | reverse complement strand
GTTTTTTTTTTTTTTTTTTTTTACTTTTAAGAAGCTTATTCTATTTACAAAGATTATACTAATTTAAGAAATATTACCCATGCTGAAAATGTAAAAGGTGGCATTCTTAAATATTATAAAGTGCCAAGTAAAATGAAACACTAGCTTTGAACTTATTAATTTTGCACTGAAATATTACCACTCAAAATCACGTATACACACGTGGTTTTGATTCTGGTAGGAGTAAGATTTTAAATGAAGGGAATCAATAAACTTCTTTTGACTGACACAGCAGGTAAACTGAGATAGCTTTGGATAAGGAGCTCTATAGAGAAGACATGACTACAGCTTATTAGTAGAGAAAGAATAAGAAAAAAGGAGCTTGTGTCTTCCTTTCTCCCCCTGCAGAGAAAGGAGGCAATACAGGGACACTTTCATCTTGAAGAGGACTGTTTCAATTTTTGGATGTCCCTCTAACACTGGAGGCAGAAATGAATGCTTGTGTTGGGTAGATTGCCAGCTCTCAAGTTAAGCCATATTAAATGGAAGAGTTTGAACTAGTCAGTGTATGCTAGATACTGAATCAGTCTCACAACAGATGCATTGAGGGTAGATTTTCAACCAAGAGTTCTAGTAATGAAAAAAAAATATTATGGCAGAGAATAAAATACAATGGTATGATTTCAGAATCAGTAGCAAAATATTTTTAAAATAATCTCATTTCTGAGACAGACAATCCCTCAAAAGTTTACATCCAATAAACTTTTTATGACCACATTAGCATGTAGAAATAATCAAGCTTTCATCATCACCACAAAATTAATCTCAATTTATTCATAATCCAGGCTTGTGAAACCAGTATAGAATCTAACTTCACTAATAACATCAAAGCAAATATGAACCAATATTGTAAATCTTGTTTTAAAAGTGAGTGCTTTCTGGTAATCTGTATTACAAGATAGAGGGACAGACAGAACACCAGACAGGGAAGGAGAGGGGGAGTAAAAAAAAACTTAAAACTCTCCATGGTTCCAAGCAATATAAAAGCATTTTCAAAATAAATGGTCCTGCCTTTTTGGCCTTGCCAAAAGGTGCGTAACAGTACTGCAAATGGTAGCCTCTCCTTATTTCGTCAACTTCACAGAATTACCAGTATCAGTTTCCATCTCATCAGGTGCCTACCCGCTTATTTCTGTGGAGTCTGAGTGAAGAAATTTGCTGCAACTGGCTTTCAGCACTTTTTTTTTATTAGTAGATAAGTGTCCTGTGTTTCTTCTGTATTCTGCACTAGAATGGGAGGGAGGTTTCTGCTATTGCTAGTGCTGTTTTACCTGCATTAATGTCATAATGTTGCAGTGATTGGCCAGGGCTCTGTTGTTCTGAGTGTCATAACAACTGATTAAAACTTGGTGCATGCTCTAAAAAGCTGACTGAGGAAGGAAATCATGGCTTGGTGCTGGCCAGCACTGCTTTTGATGTGGCAATAGGAGGGCACAGGGAAAAATGGATAAAAGGACTGCTCGATGATAAACTATTTGCACTTTAAGAATGAGAAACAGACTACAGAAAGATAACTTTAAAAAACATCTGACTGATCATTTTGGTTGACTTAGCAAGAAACAGAGAGATTCAAGCTCCAATTTCAGCCACAAGATGAAGTGAAGGTCAGTTAACTAAGACAAAAGTTAACTGATTCTTAATACACAAGAAAATTTAAATATAGAAAAATCCGTGGATACACAATAGAATACATGAGGAAGTTTGTTAAGAAGAAAGTATGGTGACAAATGATGTCATGTTTTTTTATCTGTGTTTGGAAAACAACGTACCAACAGCAATCCAACATATGATTTGATTTTAACTGTATGTCTGAGGAAAAAGGTGATAGGGGGGTTGCAAGGATTTCTTCTAAAATGTTTGGGTTTTCTGCCTTTTTCAACTGGTCTAATAAAAGGTTACTTTCTTACAAATCTGAACATGCAAGGGACAAGCCAATACCAAAGGCAATAAAGTCAGAAAATATAAAATCGTAATAAACAGAAAATAAAACGAAAAAATATTTTAAATGTTCCAAGGGAAAAAAATCTATGCTGTCCTTGACCACAGTTTCAGGTAACATATGCGAAAACAATGTTTAGTTCTGTCTTTTAAGGCAAAGTCTTTAGTGATACAGAAGCTATACATGTGTGTATACGTGCATGTGTGTATAGATAATTATATTTACACAGATGTGCTACCTAAGAAGAACTCTAGGACAGCACTTGGGGAAAAAAAAAACCAAACAACCCAGTAAACAAACAGATATGCAGGGTCCTGGATTTGGATTACAGGAAAGAATTAAGAGAATTCTGTTTGGGGGTTCTAAGTCTTTCTGACTTAGCCTTGTCTAGTTTTTTTAAGCTCAAGGTGATAATATAAATAATTTTGTTTTTTTTTCTTGATTGACTTTGCTTTACGTCTCTTTATTCTTCCCGCAGAGACACATTTATCTTTGAAATCAAATAAACTAATTTTTTCATATAGAGACTTTCTTATACAATGCGAAGCTCACCCAAGTCTTGCCATTGATGCCAGCACACAGTTCCATATATAGATGTAGTTTCTGCTTGGAAATGCAGAACTCACCAACTAAATACATCAGCTCTTTGAAATATCTCCATTAATTTCGCCTGGATTCACATCAAACACATTTTAGAATTCTTTATTCTCGCCGAAAATATCTCATAAAGGTGGAAAGAGAGAAAAATGTTTTCGAAATAATAAATACTGATAAAACTGGCATATATTAAAAAATTAACTTTTCTCCTAGTAACAGAAAGTATTGTACAGACTAACACAATTAAACCATCTCCAAATTGCTAATGTCACTGTCTTCCACTGAAAACCCTCCCCCAAAGAGAGGAAAGTGCAATTCTGACAGTGCTTAATGAAGCATTTCCCCTACTTTTGGACCAGTAGACTGCTGACAATCCTCCGGTGGACCATCCTGCACTTCTCATCAGCCTGGCTTCAAGCTGAGTGCCAGAAAAGCATCCCAGAGCCACTGGTTTGAAAGGCTTGCCCAGGAGAACTGAGCCATAGCTTCAATTCCCCTGCAGCCCAAGGAAGATAGAGCCCTCATTACTGGATTGCAGGCTCAAACTCTCTTTCTGCTTTTTACAGCACGAGGGATCTCATTCTGTAATTCCTAAGGGCCTGAAGGCAATCAGATGTACAGCTACCTTCTCAGCCAAGGGTACAGACTGCTGGTTAAAACAGTTCCTGGGGAGACATGGACTTGGAGCCATGTAAACTGTCACAGAAAACAAATCTGAATTTCTCCCTCTTTATTTATGGAATTAGATCACTGCAAAAAGAGAACGATTTCACTAGTTTCTTCTTGGAAAAAGCAGTGTTGGCCTTGGCCTCTGATGTCGTTGTATGGAGGACCTTTGGGCATGAACTGTTGAAGGCAACTCCACGATTTCCTTCAAATAGATGCCTAACAGGAACTGGAGTTCATATATGCCACTGGACTGCATGTTTCTTACTCTAGACAGTTCCTTTTTAATTCGGGTTTGCATCGATTTGCCAAATGAAGAGCCACATCTTCCTATGCACTTCATGAAGAACCCAAACTTGGGCCTGAATACTGCTCGGCGAGTTAATAATCTAAAATGAAAATGCCACAGTGAAGTCCTTAACTCATCTGACACCTGATACAAAGTCAAAGAGAAAAGCACACGGTTAAGGATTAGTTTATACTAAATTTTCAGTCACTGTACATTTATTTCTCCCCTTCTTTTATCTAAAAATCATTGGTTCAGAGAGATAATATTAGCAAGTTAAAAATAAAGCAGTTAAATTTAAAATTAAGTGAATTAATTTGTGTTTGACTTCCTGATAAATGCAGAGGATAAGTTATAGCTAACAAAAATAAATATAGCTCAAAAAATATAAATGCTGAGATTGAAAATCCACAAATAATAATGTATGAGCTAGAGTACAAGGACACATGTTTATTCAAAGTAAAGAATTTATGACATGAGACTGATGTCCAATTAAATAAAAGAAAAATGATGTACAATTTAAATTTCTCTGCTTAATACTCAGCACCCCCTGCATAGTGCATTGTTTAAATATGTTGGGACAGAATATTCCATTAAATATTTGTTAGTAAATTCAATCATGGCAAATTATTCTCCTCTCATTCAATGTATAACAGTGCAGCAATCAAGCTGCTTTTGTTTCACAATAATCACTGCATCAGCAACCTCTAATTATATATAAAGCTGCTGAAAAATTAGAGAAGTGAAGAAAGAGACACCTCCTTTGGTAACTAGTTCCCCTTCATTTCTCCTGAACAATTAAAATACCCATATACATTAACAAGATGGAACATTCTGAGAAACAGGTCTCCAGCAGCAAGTGTTTGAAAATGCATTATATTTGTTTGGTTTACTTCGTGGGTGGAAGTAGATTTATTATTTTTTCTTTGTGAATAAACTGTGGGGATGCTAAGACAGTTTTTAATGTTTATTCTTCCTCAGAAGTGAGATTGACTACATGATTTAAGAAGAACTTCAGATATCTCTACATTTTTTGTTCAACATACTAATTTTTTTTTAAGATTTTGCTCAACTTCAGAAAGCCAAAGATTAATTTGGAGGACCAATTTGTTTAACAGCAGCATAGGGTTTTAGCACACATCTAGCCACACCTGAAAGCCACAAAGAGAAACAGATGTTGATATTTACAATTCCATTGCCAAGCTAGATCTGCTTCTCATCTTGAGCCAGCAAAAAGTCGGGTATACTTTGAGCACCTGGGTGCTTAAGGTTTGATAACTACTGTTCAGATACCAAAAGAGGCCAAACTTGAAGTTAGGTGTAAGCTAGATAATATAAATACCAGTAACATCATAAATAATAACAACAACAATATAATTAGTACTCCAGGGATGAGAATTCCAGAAGAAATTTTTACCATATATGTATATCATCCTTAGTAAAAATTGTCTCTGAAGGACCTCCCTTAAAAAAATGTAGATTGTAAAACTTGAGACATATCTCTTATAAAATGATTTACTTGCTTTTCTGCTACTTGCTTTTCAATTTCCTCCTTGATTTACTTCTTCCAGTTATGCTGGTCAAAATCCATATTTTAAGTTCCTGAAGGCAAGGAGTGTCTTTTTAGCATCTATCACCCAGGGGTCTGAACTGGTATTAAGAGGTGCAAGAGCAATTCAAATAAATAATCTTTTTTTCAGGATTTAATCTCTAGAGTTTCTCAACATAACCTTGTTCTATCGCAAAAACTGAAGCACAGAGAATGAAGATTTTCTGATTTTCTTATGTAAGACAGTATTCAAGGATAGTATTTGTGAAATATTTAAGATATTTCCATTGTTTCAGGCTCAGAAGTGAAAGATAAAAGATGTAAAAGGAAAGGGAGAACTGTTAAAAGATCTCCAGTTCTTACAGTTCATCTTTCTTTGGCCATGTAATTTGTCCAGCTCCATTTTCATGAGGCTATAAATTCATGCAAAGCAAATTTAAGAATCGTGATGTGGTAACAATGAAAAAACTCTGTCAGAAAAGGAGACGAAACTCTGGGAACTCACAACCAGCATGAGGCAGTTTCAAATATTTCAATGTAATTATAGCATAAGATGTCAATGTTTCTGGAAGCTACAGAAAAACTTGTACACAGAATGTGTTCACCTCATTTGATAGGGTAACTAAATCAATGTTGAGTACTCAACTAATAGCTAAGAATATGTTTGCACAAGAAATAAGAAGTAAAAGGTATTCAAGGAAGAAAACTTGATTTTGTCTGAAAAGAAACAAAGAATCACTCATGGAAAGATAATTCTCTGTTTTCAAATGAGGGAACCTCAACTCTGTCTTTGGATTAAGATCTAGAGTGATACTCCAAATCCCTATTAATTTCCACTTCAACATTCTTAAATTGACAATTATGATCTCAAAGCATCACTCTGTGCTTAATCTGAATAATAACAGCAGAACAAGACGTCTGTAGTACTGTGAAAGGTGCTCTGTACGGAAGTATTCAGTATAGACTTTGAGGGGTTTTTTTCCCGACAAAGCGAGCTCTTGGCTTTGATTTGCTATCTTTGTCAATATATTTTGTTAACCTTTCAGAAATATGCAAGAGCTTGAAATAATGATGATGCTTTTCATTAGGTATCAATTTTTGATGAAGGAAGCATGAAGAAAAATAGATAAATACAACTCCCATTATTTTCCCCTTAAATCTATTCTGCTGTCAGTAGGATATGTGCTCGCAGAATAATGTAATAGTAGGAAATTCCAAATAAAATTATTACAAACATAACTCTTTTTTAAAAAAACCTCACGATAATCATGATGTTAAATAACAACTGTGCATTTCTACCTTAGTATTTATAGAGCTCAAACTCATGAAAGGATGAAACAAAGTTGTGAATAACACAGCAAAAATTCTAGATAATAAACCAGTAAAACTTCTAGGTAATAAGTACATTTGCTTCACTTAATAACAGTATGCACGTTTCCTCTCACTACAAGAGACAAATAATTGAAATTAATTGAGAATGTTATCTATGTCCCTTTAGGAGCTCTGTTCACTTCAAGACATGCAAAAAACGAACTTTGAGTTGCAGTGTGACTTCTCATTGATTTAAGGAAAAATAAACACAGTAAAATAGCATTTTTAACAGAATTCTTTGCTGTTGTATCTGATGACAGACACCAAATTGTGTATAATCCCCCAAAGCTAAACACAGACATGGCACAAAGCCATGGGGATACTTAATAAATAAGCAATGAGAAGACAAGGAAAGAGAGGATGAAAAGAACATTGTCTTTTCAGGTGAAGGCAAGAATCACCTTTTGTCCCAGCCTAAAATATCACTCACCTAACTCTGACCTGGAAGTGTCACTGTGAGAGAGGTTTGCCAGTTTAAGTCCAGACAGTGTTTGTCAGGGAGTCCATCTGTGCCAGCTACACATCAATACTGTATCGTTGGAAAATGAGCGATCAGTTTTTCATCCAGATTAAGGAATAACCCCATGCACCAGCATAGGTTAGGGACTGACCTGATGGAAATTAGTTCTGTGGAGAAGGATCCGGGGAGTACTGGTGGACAAGAAGTTACCCATGAGCCAGCAATGTGCTTTTGTGGCCAAGGAAAATGGTGTCTTTGGGTGCCTTCAGAAGAGGTGCCTTCAGCAGCGCTCAGAGACAAGATATGGGGCAACAAGATCAATCTGGAACACAGGAAGTTCCACCTCAACATAAGGAAAAACTTCTTTACTGTGAGGGTGATTGAGCACTGGAACAGGCTTCTGAGAGAAATTGTGGAGTCTCCCTCCTTGGAGAATTTCAAAACTCAACTTGACACATTCCTGTGCAACCTGCTCTAAGACAACCCTGCATTGGCAGAGTGGTTAGACTAGATGATAACCAGAGATCTCTTCCAACTTCTGTCATTCTGTGATTCTGTGACTAATTGATTTTCTCTGCAACACCATTTTATCCCCACAGCTTGGACACAAGATATATGGGTGCCATATTGGAGAGAGGAAAAAAAAAGTTTGTATCACGTTATATAAGGCCCCCTCAAGTACAGAAAAGGAGACAATCCTCATGGGGTTCAGGGAACACCGTGTTATCATTTTGTTTCCTAGCACATGAGAGATAGATAGAACATTAATGGTGGATGGCAAGAAGGAGCAGGTAGGGTTTCTTTGCTATCAGAATACAATAATTTTTCCAGGTAGCGCAAATAAAAACTCTTCAATGAAGCCTACCTTTACGATCTTTTTACCAGTGTGGAAGTAAATCTGCAAGAAGGACAGGTAGGTTAAGTTGTGGGATGATCAAACTGAATATTGAGAGAACGCAAGAGGCACGAAGAGCAATCTAAAATAAAATTCTTTCAGGTGTCTTCAAAAAACAAAATAACAGCTAATTTTGTCACCTTATTTGTCAGGAAATTGAATATTCCTCTCATTCAAGCTTTCTTGTTCTAATTTTACTACTTAACAGTCTGATTTTACCACTTGAAATACTGGAGAAATAGCTGAAATACTGGAGAATATATTTTGCATCAACATCTATGTCTTTAAACTTTTAAACTAAGACTAATTTCTTTTTAAAACAAACAAATGAAAGAACAAGGGAAAACTTGCATTGGTACTAAATAAGTAAGTGAAAAGTAACTCACAAATCTGTAACTTGGGACTCTGACAAGTCTGTAGAACTTGCTTCGATGGTGCATTTTTACCCCTCATCAACAAGACCCTTATCTCCTGTTATCTGCTTCAGTGATAACGATGCATCTGGATGTGACAATCCTACCCTGCTAAACTGGATAACAATACCATAGCCAACAGCTAACAAGCAATAAGCTCAGGTGTAAGGGCAATATGGAAACATGACTTTAAGTCAATCATCTTACCCCCATAAATAGTAGGCAGCCCAAGAGCCCTTTGAGCTCTCCTGCACAGCAGTTGGCTACACCCCAGGATCTCCCCTTGAGCAGGGACACCTGTCAAGGATACTCCCTGGGGTTGAGAGATTCCTTGCCACAACAGATCCTAGGTAAGTGAAATATATATTTAGCATGCTAAACTTTGGAACTTTATTAAGTTTATAAGGAAGATCAATTGTGGACATAATCTCTCAAGATAGCTTGTCCCCTATGTAGTAAATAATCAGGTGTACCTTGCCATCAAATTTCATTTTCTTAAAGTTGCATTTACTGTTTCAAACTTTGTTGAAATGCTATTTATATCAATAAATATATTGTTACCTCTCTCTTGTGAGTGAAGTGCATAACACCATCCGCGATACTTGCCGCTCTTACTTCTACAATGACATCTCCCTAAATATGAGCCTTGTTCTACTGTATATGGAAATCAGCAATGCAAGGTGCGTGAAAGTCTAAATTTCATCAAGTGCGATGTTCTTTAGCATGACTTGGCATGTGTCAACCAGCATGGTCCCACCAGTCACCCCGAACCCCCTAGCTCATGAGCATGGCTCAGGAGACCACAACATCCCTGGAGACACAGCGATGCCAGTGCTGTAAGAGGGCTCAGGCAAGATAGTAGGCTAGACATCAGCACTTCCAGCCTACCTCAGTACCTGGGGACCTTTCCAGACATGTTTAACTTGCAGGTATGCATTGCCACTGTTACTAGCATGCTGCTTCTAACACAGTTGCATTTCAGGTTACTTCTACTACTACAAATAAACCTCTTCAGTTCAACTACGTAATGAAAAATGCTAGCAAAGACCCACTTCCACTCACATCTAGGCATTCCCGCTCCAGTCAACTGGCTTGGGCAGCTGTGAATTCCAAGAAATAATTTTTCTTCTTTTCGCTATTGATGTACAAATGAGCTGAAGAAAATCTTTGAAACTATATAAATTCAAACTATAAAATATGGTGCTGGTCAGCCTTGTGAATATTGATCTCAAAAAGGTCCTGGATCAGCCCTGGATCTCGAAAATGTCTCCAGGAGGACTCCAATATCCCACCTTAAAAATTAGCAGTTATTGTTGCAAATCTTGTTTATAATGAACAATCAGGAAGTTGTTTTCAACCAGTGTTCACTTCAATTTCTTGAAAAAGTTTCCATCTTTTAAGACAAATTAGAAGTTTTCTGTTCTGTTTTTTTTTTAATAAATTTCAAATACAGTTTTTTTAGAACAAAGATAAAGAATAACAGCAAGATAAAATTTTACTGGGAACTGGAGAAGCCTCCCCAAAGTGATTAAGTGCCTTTATTCAGTTCAAAGGTGAAGTAAAAGACATTAAAACTCTGGGAGGTCAGCACTGTGGCTTTGTTCACACAGACTCATTGAGCCTCAGGCAACACACTGTTATAGACTCTCTCAACCCTGCTCAGTTTGTTTTCTTTAGTTAATTTAACATACGTGCATAGTTTGCAAATATGATTTTTTATTCATTGTATTCTTAATAGTCTGGAAAGAAGACAAATCATGGTCGGTCACTCCCTGCTTAGGCAAGTTAGATAAAAATTTGACTATGTCAAAGAGTTATATTTCTTTTAGTATCAAACTGAAATTACAAGTGTTCCTCCTCTGCATTCCTCTTCTGCCTTTCTCAAAACTATGTGAAGTCCAGGAAAAGATTGGCTGTTTTAAACTACATTTCAGATTTTAAAACATATTTCAGATTTTAAACCATTCTCACAGTTTTGCAAGAAAGGAAAATCAAACCTGCATTTTTTTCTGAGCACTTCTCCACACAAGCAGGGGATGTTAAATCTTATTAGTGTTCAAATAATGTTAAAGCACAAAGAAGGGTCTCCTGCAGAAATAAATCGCTATGTGTTTTTCCTTCAGACAAGGCCAAGCCTTGTCAGTATTTGTTAGCTGTCCTTATTGAGATACTGTGTATTTTTAGTTTCGTTCTAGTAAAAATCAGTACGTATCTCCAAGGGGTATTTTTGTCAGAATATTCTGATTATTAGAACTCTACTACTCCAGTGGTCTTCTATCCTCTGGCCGCAAAATATCTACATTCTAGTTGTCTGTTTTAAAACCAGCAGGACCACTATCCCCTATCTGAAAATCTTTGACACTTGAAATATATTTGTGAAGCTTCAAAGCATCAAAGTAAATGCAAAGTGAGTATAAAAAACGCCATCTCAGAAAATTTCTGATTTGACATATACCAGGGACATCAAATATTCAAAAAGCAAGAAAGCAAAATAAATCAACATCATGATATGAAATGATGGCTTGTGTCATTTAACAGAGATATAAGAGCAATACTGTATTTCCATCCATAAAACCATCAGTGGACAAATACTGTATTAACGGAATGTGCTTCCTTAGAAATTCATTTCTGTGAATCTAAATGTCAGTGTGTATTTCAACGTGGAACTCATTTCCTCCTCAGATTTTTCATTAAAACACATGCTGTCAATTAGACACGAAAGCATACCCAGGAGAGCCTCTTAACTAAATCAGTAACTGAAAACTAGTAACTAATAAAAAATTAAAATTGTGTAAACAGAGGAACAAAAACCCAACAGCACAGCATTTCCTTGGGTTGTCCTTCTTCCCTGATCTATGTCCTCCGGCCTCCGCTGTTTGTTTAACTGGACAGGAATATGAGGTGGGAGGAGAGTTGCTGTTGAGTTGCTGAACATGGCAGAGCCCTTCCCTCCTGGCAGAAAGCTGGTGTGTTCTCACCACATTCTGCTCCCAGCCGCTCTGCCTCACCGTGCTCCCTGTGATTATGCTCAGTGTCTCCCATTTTCCGTCTTTTCATGAGTTCCAATTTCCAGCCTTTACGTGGTTGTTGCTTATCAGTTTATAAATGCTTGCTCTTGTATTACCATCTAAGGTCTCTTCTCCTTCTTTCATGCCATTTTTATGGCTTAAAGGAAAGTCAATAGATGACCAATATAACAGCTATTGAAAGAAGAGACACAATGAGATAAGGCAATGTCAGGGCCCTGGATTTATCTAGATTGTGCTTTATTCCAAACTTTCCATGTTCTCTTTCTATTTTCCTCCAAAACTGTGATGTAATTAAAGAATAATTTTTTTTCACGTACTGCTCAATCAAGGAGGAAAAAGGTAGTGGTGAAGATTCCGTGGTTCATTTGGGCTGAATTAAGGAGATACATACAACAGGTCCATAAAATAAAGTTTGATTATTAACCATCTGACTAAAACAATATATGGTGTACTTAAAGGAAAGAGAAGATAGAGAAGAGAGAGAAAAAAGAGAAGGGAGAGGGAAGAGAGAGAGAAAGAGAGAAAGAATAGGTAAAGTTCCAGATCACTGCCTAGGATTCCAGCAATGTCTTATCTGGTCTATTCCTTGGGTCTTCCATGGTACACACCAATGTACTCAAGTCCTTTTCATTCCCTCCTAAGAGGGCCTTTGTTTCACTTCTTTGATGTATGCCTTAATTTGCATGAGAAGCATAGAGAGATGGTAGCCACCCTTCCTCAAATGCAGGAGAGGGGAAGGGTAGCATTAACCCTTTCTACCAATTGATTTGGGGGTCATGGAGACCCTGTATCTTATTACCTTTTGCACGGTATGCAGTGAACTTCCTTATCTTAGTGGCACACATAACTTGGCAAGAGGACAAGGCTGTGTCAAGTCAAGTTCTGAATAACTCAGGATGGAGATTCCACAAACTCACCAAGCAACCTGTTCATTTTTGGCTGTATTTATTATGAAAAAAATTCCCTCATACTAAATCAGTTGGGTTTTTTTTGTTGTAACGTGTCCTTTAATTGTGCATCTCTCAAAACAATCTGTTTAAGTAAAATCTTTATTTATTATCTGGTATTCATGAAGATTTAAAAGGTTAAATTGGCTTATCATATATTAGAAAGTTCTGATGCCCCCAACCCTCTCTTATTATATTTATCTTTCTAAAGTACACCGGGACATCCCTCATTCTGTATGCATTCTCAAGGATAATAGCTCAATGGTCACTTAATATCTTAGGCTTTTAATTAATTCTGGGACTAAGAGTGAGTATAATCAAGCTAAATTGAGTATATTTAATTTAGCTAATACTTTTCTAAATAGTTCTTTCCTCTCATAGTCTCTCTATTGGAAACATCCTAAGTTGCAGGCCCTAATTTTACTTATTTGTTTATAAAAACTGAAGGGTAGAATGTTATGAATATTTCTGCCTTCTCTATGAAATGCCTAATTTGCTTTTATTTCCCAGTCACATGATGGAACTGTCTTTTATTTCTAATCTTTTTATGGAATCATTTATTTTTGCAGCTTCTATTTTTATTATCTACAATCCATTTTCCATATTGTCCATTTCCATTTTAGTCCTATCTGGCAGTTTTGGTTTTGTTTTCGTGGTTTTTTTTTCCATATATTTATTTTGATTGTGAACCTTTTCTTCTACTTTTTGTAAAATATCTTCTTTCAGCTAATTTAAAAGGTTTAGCAAAAACATTAGATTTCCTTTCCTTTTTATGCCCCAGAATGTCTTAAAATGTAATTGCTCTTGTGCCTTTAGTAGCATATATTAAATACTGCTAAGCTTGATTCAAAACCACCAGTAGTGCTTTTTTTTACTGGATTTTGCTCTACACAATCCAAGGAATTGAAGATATTCTGTATGGAACTTTTACCTAGGAAATTACAGTGTTAGCAGCACATCTCTGAACAGTTCAGAGAGATGGAAAGACACATCAGGAAGAATAGGAGAAAAATGTTTCCCTATCCAAATTTAGCTTCTTAGTTTTCTAATTGGGGAAGTGCTTCAGTGCAAGATCTGTCATTAATCAAGCTTGCGTACATATCTGTGCATCGTTTATATAATCATTACCAGGGTATATTGCATCAGCTGCCTTGAAGGTACGAAACAGATGCAAATGTACAAAATATATGCACATTTATTTGCCATTCTTAAAGTATGCACTTGGACTAGATCCAGTAAGATGCACAGCACTTAATTCTCGCTGACATCAAATGTGAGGCAAAATACTTTAAGGAGTTAGGTTGTATGAGCTCAATTCTCCACTACTTTTGACCTTACCATTGCTACTAATCATGTAAAGGGCAGTCAGTCATCACAAGTTGAAGTAATGGCTACTTCTCTCTGAATTAGATTGTCATGAGTATGAATGACAAGATGAATAGCTGGCAGTGCAGGATTAGTTGCATAACGGGTATATTCCATGGGCATTATTTACAGTTCCCAGTTCATGGTCACATGATTAAAGAGAGTGTGCAAAAAAGTAATTACAAAGCTAGGCAGTGCAACTGTAAACTGGTCTGAATTCAATCAACAAGTACATATTACTTGAATTTTGCCCTGGTCCCAGGCACTATGTTCTTGCTGGGCAGCCTGTATTTCTCACCCCAGAGAAAACAGAGCTCAAGCTCTTGTTCCTGTTGAGCAGGTCTTGGCAAGCAGATCTCAGTAAATCTGAAGAGAGTGCTCTTATCAAGGCTATTCATAAGTCTTTAACAAATAATAAATAAAATATGTTTATGGGACCTGTCATATTCCTACTTTTGACTGGTCACATTCTCTATTTTACTTCCCTTTTGTCTCTCTGCAACAGAGACAATATCCAAGCAACTGTATCTGTATCTATTCTAAAACCAAGAATACAGTTTGAGGTCTATCTTTTCATAGGAAGCAGCTTCTCCCAAAGACACTTTCCTGAACCTGCATTTATTCACTTCCATCTATGCAAATCTGTTGTTAGGTTTATGCCTTAAAACAAAGATAATCCATCCTCCCTAATTATCAGAACGAGAAACATCAAATGCAGAGGTCATATACCCGACCCGAGACAGATTTTTCCGATTTAAAACAACTAGTAGAAATTTAGCTTGATGACTGATAATATATTTTCAAGATAACACTTTATCAAAGCATGACAGCAGCTGTGAAATCTCAGAGTTTTTCCTCTCTCCTCTATGACACCTTGATAAGGCAATTACAGCATAATTACCTTAACAAGTGGCATTACAGGAAATTATTGTCATTCTCCTGTTAAAATAACACATAATCATCAGGAAGTGAATTCTAGAATCCCCAATCAGCATCTGATTAACTGGAGCTAACTCAGAAAAGAGAGTGTAATAGGTGGGCAATAATTGACAAGTTACTAGAAAATGGTAAAATATACATAGATCCACATATATATAGCTATACGGACTTCAGAGGGGGTTAAGATAGCTGCTTGCCTGATCACTTCCCAAACAGTCCTCTTCAAAGCTTTTATGATGATTTTGCATGTAGGAAGAAAACCCTAAAGAAGACTATTTAAAAATACTTATGTAAACAGCCATCTTAATTTAAAAATATATGTCTTACTTGTATTTAAGTGCTCATACTTGCCAACCCGCCTTACATTTCTGTGCTTTTCCTCTAGTTTTCTGCTTTATCATGTAGATTCCTTCAAAGTACACAACATCTTGGTATTGTTGTGTTCTATGACACCACTTCTATGTCTTCTTCATATAAACAGCTTATGAAACTTACTTATTTTTCTCTACTAACAAAACTGATGCAAAATGACATTAGCTATTATAGGATGTGTTCTAATTCAACTGATTGTAAAATAGCATTACTCTTCAGTTACCAGAAAATATTTTCTTCTAGATTACATATTTTCATGATTTAGGAAGAAAATAACCACAAATCTTGACCCAAACCCCAAAAGCAAACCTCACACCATAATGATCAATGTCATGATATAAATATTTGTATAAGACAGATCATAGCAGCATGAATCTATGTAAATGGTTACACGGCTCACATGTATGTGTATATTTTATCTGTTATACACACACACATATGCAAAAATGAAGTAGGTTATCTGCTTTTGTAGGTACGTGAAAACCTTGTTAAGAATCCCCTTAGTCCAGCACTGCACATCTCACTGCCAGACTTAGTGAGTTCATAAAGCTGGCATGACTCGACCTGCAGTACTCACTGTAAAATCAAACCTACAAGGTTGGATTTTGCACAAAAAATCTGCCAGAGGAAGAGATAGTGTAGTTTTTTTCACCTGCTATTATAGCGAGGATAAGTATAAGTAATCATAGTTAAAACACCAGACAACAGAAGTGTTGGGCAGACTCTTAAACTCTGCCCTTGAGACTTTTTCCATTTGACTTCAGACATCTGAGTACTTGTTGGGATGAAGCCATGCACAGCTACCAGCATCTCCAGGTGATCATTATGTTCTACAGGC
>VWZK01012966.1:0-97922 GCA_013396935.1 Baryphthengus martii | reverse complement strand
GGATTTTTTTTTTTTTTTTTTTTAAACAAATCTTACTCTGCATCACTGACTGTTTTACACAAGTCTGAAAACTGGGAAAGGGAACTGTGTTTCACAGTGGAGTCCTGACCAAGACAGGTACTGCAGTGGTTTAGAGGTTGGGATACATCTCACATTTACCTGTCAGTGAAATGACATCTAATTTAAGTCACTCATCAAGACTTGTTGTGAGGTCAGTGGAGGCAGGCGAGAACCTCTCATACACCTATCCTGGGATGAGATGAACTTTTAAATGGCTAAACTCAGGCAAGGACAGATGCATCCTATCATAAAGCATTTTTTTTTTCCCTATCACTGGCTTACATTCTAGGGAAAAAGGTCCTCTCTCAAGAAAGAAAGTAAAATTAGGAGACGATCGTTGTCTTGCATCTTGGGAAACATAAGGTTAGTTCCTGGTGCCACAGAGCTGCAATACGTTTCTGTGAGAAATTGCTTATGCTTCCCATGACACTGCCTGAATATTTCAGTGACTATGGTCAAAACTGTTTTCAAATGCACTGAGCAAAACCATACGTAAGAAAAGAAAAGTGAATGCTGTTTCTTTTTTTTTTTTCTTAATATATCTGAAATATAATTTACTGACATAGTTACAACACTATAAAAAAAGATTTGAATTTTAAGTTTGAAAATACATCTTTAAAAACTCAGTAGCAGGTAGAATCATTTTAAGTACTCCTCAAAAGTAGAACCTAAATAATCTTTCTCTTTACAACAGTGGTTTAACTGTCAATTTGGGAAAGGAACAGGACTTAACACTTTTAAGTTTTCTTGCAAATGTGAATGTCGGGGCTGGTAATGCTTCTGCATTTGGTCTTGTAAAGAGATTTTTTTTTTTTAATGGGAATTGCTTGCTACTTTACTCTTGTCAAAATAAACATCAAAGTCTAAAAGGATAATCTGTCGTGTTTAGAATAAAGAATATAACTATCCATGCATATGCAGTAAACTGTGTGAACAAAAGTGCAGCTGGTGAGAGAAATGATGCAAAATTGATGGTGCCTTTGGAAGCTGCAAGTGAAAAATCTATTAAATATGATCCAAGGTCATGGCTTTCTATGTACAGAGGAAATGATGCTAATACAAAAAAGAACTTTGGCTGCTGTAAAGCACCCTGTATTTAGAATGAATGTGCCTTTAAATAAAAGCTGTTACAACTAATTGTTAGTTAAAAAGCCTTTCTTATCTCCATTTTGAGTAACTTTCTGTTATATTTCTTAGTCAAAAATTAAAAAAAAAATAATTTTCACAGACTGAGTCTTTTGATTTCTTCCAAAACTGCCAATTCATCCATTTTCTCTTAAAAAAAAGGTGAGTAAAGATTCCTAGAATTAAGACTGTAAGTTCTTCTAGTGTATAAAATCCTATTAATGAGAGAATTTTACAAAAGCCTTTTATGTCTACCTAGCAACATTCCCCAACATTGCACAAGTCCATATGTGTAAAGTCCTTCAGATTTCAAAAATCTGGGTTAAGTGAAGTCAGTGTTTTATCTACCCTGGGAGTTAGAATAATCTTTTGTTTTCATTTGCACAAGACTAAGAAACTGATCGTAGGGTAGGCAACTGTGAAGAGATAAAGTGAGGCTGCAGTAGAAGAGAGCTCACCGTATATGTGGAATGCGAAGCGGACCACCCCCACATAATTATGTAAATCTAGAGGCTCATCCAAAAATTAAGGTTTAGTGCTTGCACCTAGAGGTTCCTTCACTGAAGCATCAACCAAATGAAAAATGTGGAGGTATGCCGTTGGGGAAAAAAAAAATGTTGAAAATGAGGAACTTAAGAAATTTCTTTTTCAAACTTGATTCACTGACTCCTTCTAAAACCAGATTTGCTGTGAATGAGTCATGGACATTCAAGTAAATTAACTCTATTTGCTGTGGTGAGCAATCTATCATATACACCTACTGAAAAGCTATTTTCATTAGGTGGGTAACATCAGCAAGGCAATTATATTTAACTCCAACCACATACCTAGATTTCTTTACCTGCATGATTCCATCGTCTTTGTTTCAGAGGTAAATAGCTCTGGTAATGTTCATATAATTTTCAAAGAATAAAATTAATAAAAATACTCATCAAAAAGAACAAGCAGGAATCATGTAGAAGACAATCTGTAACACACATTTTGTGATGAAATCCCTCTAATGGAAAAATCCTATTGAGATCAATAGGGTTGAAACCAATTTAAATAGGATTAATTAAACTTTCGAAAACTTTCGCAATCAGAAACTTCAAGATGCTTTGTATTATAAATTATCACTGGGATTATTTTATTTTTAGTATTTAGGAATACTCTTTCTGGGGTGAAACTGTTACATACTACATTGAATCGTAGTTCTACTTTCAGATCAAAATGGTGCGTGAATATGAGTCCAGCTGGTGTGAATCAGTATGGAACAGAACCTGAGCTAGATTTTTCTGCACAGATGAATTTTTAACTCATAGAATATATCACAACACAAAATAAGGTAAAAGATAAAGGCTACTAAAAGTTGATATGTCTTTAACCAAGACTTAGTCTTTGCATAATAACTAAACACCAGTGCTGAAAAATCCACAAGTCTTTCTACGTACAAAATTGTGCTTTAATGAAAAAGAAACTTGACGGTTAACTGAGTAGCATCAGTTATTATTTTTTATTCTGTAGTATAGAACATGCAATAATGCATATGCTAATTTAAATAATGTTGTTTACAAATCTCTCTGTAAAATCACCTATTTTTCCGTGTTAATAGGAGGGAAAACATTTTAATGAGTAGCAAAAATTTTTTAACGTATGATTTAATAGCATTGGGTCTATGCTTTTAATGTTGTCTCCATAACACACGACCTAAAAAGCCTTTTGACAAGACTTATGAATCATGAAAGAACTATATTAGCCTATTGTGATCTGTGATGAGACAATATTTTCCATTGGTGTTACCTCTGGTAACAACACAGGGACCAATAAAAATATCAGTGTGTGGGTAGGTTGACTGCAATAGGTCATGATGAAGATTATATTAGAAAATATCCTCACATAGGTGTTCATTTCTTTTGATTTCATTTGCACATCTATTAAACTTCAAAGAAAATTAATTATACAGTACTCAAAAGGAGGGCTAACAAAATGCTACAGAAACAAGTAAGTTACTCACAGCCCATTATCTATTAACACGCCACTCCTAGTTTCATGTTAGTGTAACTTAAAAATCATTCTAGATTTTCACTCGGGTACATGAGTTTTGTGAAAATATATAGAGAAGAAACATATTTGCACACTAATCATTTTTTCATTTATATTAGGCAGACGACTATCTGCTCATATATTAAAATTATTAGATGAGTTAAAATTTTACATTAGAAATTAGGTCATTTCTATAACTCATAATTCGTAAGATTGTTCCTAATGTGTTTAAGTCTGCATACATATAAGTCTGCATGTGTATAAGTCTCCTATACATCTTTTCTCATTCTGTTTTAAATATAATTTTCTCAAGTCTATCATGTTTTTTCCTTAGCTTTTCATGTCCATTTGCAAATAATACATACAGTACTGATATGCAGCATACTGTGTCTATATTGTTTATACAGAAAAGGCAGATCAAATTTTTGTATGTTTTTTTTCAGCACAATGTTTATATTCACTGTCACAAAGGGATTTTTACATCCATTTCTCTGACAATCTGAAAAAATAATACAGCCTGCATTAGTAACATTACACTGTATGGTATTTTAAAAGAGTAAATAAAAGAGCCTTTGAGAAAGGGTCTTGTTATTCTGCTGCAATTCTGTAATAATAGACTAAAAATATTTTGTCTATTTCAACATATCTGATGTTACTGAGGGACAATTTGTCAGAAAAAAGCATCCTCAAGTTCTTATCTTAGGACTCCCAAATATGCTTTTTCAAATAAGAGGCGAGATACCTGGCTGCACAGAAATGGATGAGAGTAAATCACTGTATAGGCCACAAAATGCTCCAAAACAACTTACTTAAACAAATTCATTGACTTGACAAAAAAGTCATAATCAGATAATTGAATTATTTTAAAAAGAGGTCTCCCTCCCATTCTTCTTTCCCATCTTTCTCTTCCCAAAACAAATGAAAAAAATTAACTGGAAAAATTCTAGCTGAAGTGAGCAGGATGTTTTATAGTGTTAAGTGCTGTTTATGTCAAGATAAACTGGAAAGGCAGAAAGGATAATAAAAACCAGCATCTCTGCAGAGCTAAAACATGATGAACAAGATAAAGGTAAGCTCAATGCACAAGTTATTGAATTCTTAATCAGGGTGGTTTTGTATCCTGTGTTCAGTCTCTGGATAGATGTGATATCCATACCATTCAGTAAAATAAGTAGCATCTCTTTTCTCACAAATTGTTGAAGAGCCTCAAACACTTTAAACTTGGCATCAGGGTGAGTTATATACCAGGTGAATTGCTCTCATCTAGTCAGTTCTTTCTTGCTTTTTTAAAGATATATTTTACGTTTTTAAAATAAATATATATCAAACCACGGGTTCACTCTGCAAGCAGCTTCCATCCACCACCCAGTAAACCTTTATATACATGCCAATGCTCTGACATATAGTTCTGGTTGAAACAGACATCACAAAACTATTCATATGTTAAAAATAGAGTCCACAGTGAAGGATTTTCACTGAATCAAAGAAAAATACTCACCACATTGACAGACTGTATTTACATCATCCCTAAACTGGTGGCCTTATAGTAAGGATTCTTTTTTCCTTTTACATTATCTCCGGATGAGCTAAGCTATTGATTTTAAAAACTGTCTCTGTCCAAATGACAGCAGAAGTTCATGGTTCCTAGGATCTTTCATTCAACCTGCATTGCAACTCTGTTCTTAAATGAATTTCACTTTCAGCTTAATATGAACATTAACTGAAGTCCTCCTTTCAGATCTTTGCATCATTAGATGAATCTGAGGATAGCTATATAGCCTTTCCTTAGATTTATGCTGAATCTCTAACTGTGTCATAGTTAAAAATAGCTACAATCATTTATTTTACTCTTTTTATGCTACATCAATGTATTTCCTAAAGAAATTCACACTTGTGCTTGAATATATAAAGAAAAAGTCTTCCTGTTGAACATTTTATCCATAAATATTATCCTTTAAACTAATAGAAGTCTGGTCTATGATTGAAGGCTCATAACCCTTCTTTTTAACTCAGGACCAAGCTGTCTTTTATGTGCTTGATCCAGTGTTATTGCATGGCAATGGCAAAGCTGTTTAATGTTATTGTTGCAAGATCAGAGCTCAGACCTCTTGAAGAATTTTTCTTCTTATATATGGAGTGGGTGAAAGAGGAAAAGAAAAGGCAGTTTTAAGGACCAAATTACATTTCAGGAAGCTTTCTATTATCAACCAAATCAACAAATGAAATTTCTTGTGTTCATTTCACCAGTTTTTTTTTTAATGGATTGCTAATACGGATTCCCAACGTTAGATTTTGTAAAGCTAGATTTACACCTTCAACAAAAAGTTAACTATATATGTGCTTTAAAAAATACTTGAAATCTTAAATAGAGGAGATTCTGATCAGTAAAAAGCCTGGCACAGCATTACAGTGAAGATCCTACATGGATAATATTTACCTCCAGCAGGAGGTAAGAGTTTCAGCTAAAACTGGGATACAGAATGCCTATTACTGTGACAGAGAGTAAAAGATTGAGACTAAAATTGCTTTCAGGATTTGTTGATATCTCCCCATATATGGAAACCTAGAGAAACAGCTTTCATTGCCTCTTTTCAATAAGTAGAGCCTGGCCCTAGTATCACAGACTTTATGCCATTTATTTTTAACTTCAGAAAAAAAGAATGAGCACTCTTTAAAAGTCAGCATCCTTAGTCATCATCCTTAGCCCTGTTCACTGAAATTATAAACAGGTGATGATAATTAACAGTTATCACCTGTAAAGAATTGTCTGGGATATTCACATGACAGATCCCAATTCCCCTTGACTGCAAGCTGCTAGGAAATGACACGGATTTCTTTAATTCTTTTTTGCAGCAAAACCTCATCGTTAATAGGATGGTGAAGGATCCTCAAATCTTAAGTAAGCAAGGCCAGATTTTTACACTTGCTATGAAATAGACAGACTTTAATGAATACTTAGAATCTGTTTATCAGTTACAATTCCTTTCCCTTTTTAGAAGCTGAACGCTTCTGAAATACTGTCTATTTTGTTAGAAGAATTAAATACATGTTAGTTTACAAAATGGAAGTTGCTGTTGAGTTGCTTTTTTATTTTTAGTTTGGACTGAGTTTATAAACAATTCCTATTGGCATCCTCACTTTTCACAGATATCAAGCTTTGCGTTTGGTATGTTCTGACCATATACACTAGCAAATAAAAAGAGGAATCACGATGAATAAAAGATTCAAAATATTTTGCACCTAGAAAGACAATTGACCTCTGCTGAAAATCAGACACATGTAGAAAATTTTTACATTTTATATGGAAACAACATTGAAGGACTAACCAATGCAAATGCAATGGATGTTGCCAAGACAGCAACAGACAAGACCTACAGAAGGAAATAAATAAATACATTTATATCCTGCAAGACCTATTACTTTCTTCCTTCTCTTGGAACTACAAGTGTAAGTAGTGGCACAAGCTGTCATGGTAAAAGCCCCATCCTAGACCACAAAGATGATGTGCAGAAATTAAGACTGTCATCTCCCTTTCAGACTCACTAAGGAACAGTGGTGGCTCAATTAAGATCTCGATCACTCCTTCAGGAGAGGAGAATTCAGTTCACAGGCTTAGTCCTGTGATCTTGAGAAAACACCCAAGTTAGGAGTGCTAGAAATACACCACTTTGTAAGTGCTTAAGGTTCAAATTAAGCATGGCCATTTTGCACTAGAAACTCTATATTCAGTTTGTCTGATATAAATTGGGTGTCCCTTTGTTTATTGGATAAATTCTTCTTTACTCTTCTTGATTTCTTCTTACTCTTTACTTGATAGAATATGTTTACAGTATCAGTCAGGCCATTAAACACTACATCTGTACACACTGTCTTGCAAACTATAAAACATACAGGAAATTTACTCTTTCAGCCAAACTTCTTAACAGTTGTAATTGTTGTACTGCTCAAATACAGCTCAAACTGACCATACACACCATATGCAAATTGACCAAATTGCATCCATATGCAAAATAAAATCCTGCTGATTTGTGTGCAATTACTTAAAAACACAGATCTTGAGAAATGACGACTATTGTTGCCAGAGATGAAACAAAGAACTTTCTGTATTGTAAAATTCTTTGAAGAACTTTCTGTATTGTAAAATTCTTCAATAGCAAAAAATACAATGAACACCTATATCAGAGATGTGAGATTGTTACTGTTCCCTATGGGGTTATTTATGGACGGTGGAAGTTGAAGGGAGTTCAAAATAATAAAAAAAATCTCGCATCATGTTGAGTGTCCAAAAGGACTGTTGTGGGTTAACTCTGGTCAGAAACTCAGTCCCACACACTTGTTCATTCCCCTCACAGCAGGGCAGGGGAGAGTATCAGAGAATAGAAAGAGAAAAAATAAGAAAATTCACAGGTTATCAGGTAAAGCAGAAGCTACATGGGCAAGCAAAGCAAAAGAAGGACCTCATTCACTGATTCCCACCAGCAGGTGGGTGTTCAGCCATGCCCAGGACAGCAGGGCTCCAGCACACATAACATTTACGTGGGAAGACAATTGTTGTAACTCCAAATGTCCCGCCTTGCTTCTTCACTCAGCTATTGCTGAGGGATGGATTTGCCATCCTTTTGGCAAAGGAATATCCCTTTGGTCAGTCGGGATCAGCTGTCCCAGCTGTGTCCTCTCCCAATTTCTTGTGCACCTCCAGCCCACCCACTGGCGGGGCAGCATGAGAAACAGCCTTGGAGCTGTGTAAGCATTGCTCAGCAATAGCTCAAAATCAGTATATTATCAACACTGTTTTGGTCATGAATTCAAAGCATAGAACCATGCGAGCTGCTACGAAGAAAATTAACTCTGTCTCAGATAGACCCAGTACAGATATTTAACCTTCTTGTTCAAAAAGCGATTGAAACATTAATTCCTTTCTTGGAGTCTGGTATGCAGCTGTGGTTTCATTAAAGAAAAGAAATATTAAATTAATAAATTATGCATAATGCAACACATTTTTTCCAAGTTTCCATTTCTATTCTCTTGTTGAAATGACCCTAGAATGACAATGAGGTGATTCTACCTTAATTTGAAATTTATTTGTCCAAATGACTGATTTTTGCAACAAAGCAGCAACTTGGACTATTTGCAGGCAATTTGTACTTAAGCTATCTGAAAACCTGGACAACTTTGCTAACAGAATACAGATTTTCTTTTCATACTTTTTTACAGCATCTTCAACTTCCATTAAGATGTACTATAAAGAAATGACATGGAGGAATTGCAGGAAAAGTCAATGTCCGGTAGTCAAACCACAACTCATTAATTCACAATTCAGGGAGAAGAAAAATCTTGGCATTGCAGGAACTAAAGTACTTTGGATAGTTACATCTCTTTCTCAAAATTGCATGAAGTGACATCTTCAGGTCATTTTTGGTTGCTGATTCACATTGGACAGTCACCAGAGAAGAACGGATAATGTAAACAACTGTTTACAATGAGGAGAGTTATCAACCAAAAACATAGAAAACATATGAAGATGATATGACTTCAGATGAAACGAGAGGTGGACATTCAGTATATAAAGATAGACATTATGGGCAAATCATACAGTGGACTGTTCCATAAACTCTACTTGCCCATCAGCAATGCAACTGGTTTGATTTAACAGAGGTATCTGCTTTGTGGTTTGTACATATGAACTATTCAAAACAGACTCCTGTCAGAGTTACTACTATTAATTTAGTGGCATTCAACTTGTGGATTAGGACCCCTCACTTTAGATATGTGCTGGATATGCGATTCAGTAAATAGTACCTAGAGTGCTGTTCAGTAGAACAGGTATAATTGTCTGCTTCGGAATCAAAACGGCTCATTAAACATCAGAGACTCCATTGATTGCATTGACTAGGTGTCCAGTGATGATAACAGGAGCTTGGACCTTCTGCTCATTTACAGAGACCTAAATTCACGTGCATTAAGTGAAAAGAGTTCCACATATGAAATCTAGGACACAACTCATTTCATCCTAAAGAAAATGTCAAAACAGGTCTAGCAAGAAAACAAAGCTCTGAAGTGCTTGATTTTTCTGTTTTGACTACAAAGTGAATCTAGATGATGGTTGTTAGCTGAAAGTACCAGAGCTATGAGACAAATTTTTCCCTGATTGATTAACCTGAACTTTAAAGTGAGATTTTAAAACCAATTCCAGTTGGTTTTTTTCAACACTTCGTACTCATCTTCCTATATTTTTGAGTGGAGGCTGTTCAAGTTCTGATTCATATACTCTACAAGAGGTTGAAATTGTCCAGATAAAGTCTACTTTTGGTCTCCAGGGTAACAGCAGTTTCCCAAAATGGCTATTTGACATTCTTAACAAGTATAGAAAACCACTGGTCATGTTTCGTATTATGTACAGCATGCTTCTAAGCAGAACTCACAAAAAAAGCAATCTGAAATAATTTTAGTCTCCTGTGAGGCAAATCTGTGATTTTATAATACAAAATTCTCTTCTACAATTTGGACACTGTTATGTTTAGCCTGAAGTAGCTGTTGAAAAAGAAAGATATGCCATATGTAATGCTTCTATAATTGAGAGAATTTTTACTGTACGTGAGATTGCAAAACACCACTTCACTCACAATTTTTTTCCCATATTGCTTGCCCAATAATAATGGTTTGGTTAATATTTTAACTAATATACTACGATTTTCACTCTTTTCATCTTTGGTGATTAGAATAGTGTAAGTAACTGTAAGATACCTCTAAAATGTATCTTATGACCTTTTATTTCCTGCAAAAGATTGTTTCTTCAGCATAAATCCTCTGATTAGATCCTTAGATTAGGCTAAGAGCAAGAACCAAAGTATTCCTCCAGCTGGGAACTGCAGGAAGGTACTTTCCATAATGTGCACACATGATTGATCTTTACAGGCCGCTGGTGATATCATAGAAAATATAGTCTAGATGGAAAATAGCCTATTGAAAAATGAAACAGTATAGCTGTAGCTCTGCATGAAACTAGTGGCTTTAGAGAACAGCGGTTCTGGTTAAGCTGACCACCGTTTAGTTCAATCTATTCTGAAAGGAAATTTATTGTTGGTGTTCTCCGGTGGAAATGATTTGATGGTGAGGGTGAGTGGATGCATGCACACACTACATCTAACCATGGAAATGTATACCAGCCTTCAGATAGTCATAATGAACAATGGTGTAGCATGCAGAAGTCACAGATCAGCTGCAGTTTAACGGCAATATTATTAAGACCATTGTGTTTTTAATTGCATATGCTCTCTAAAATGTGAAGTTAAACACATTATTACTTCTGTTTTCTACTGCTATGTGCTACTACTATTGCTCTATTAGTTCGATTATACACAGGGGACATTTATAACATTTATAACAACAATAATATTTATAATAACATTTACAATAACAAGCTTTTTTGCTCCTTATTTATTTGTTTTTAATTTTTAACTGTGCTGCAGGAGAATTTCAAGGATAATATGGAAAATCAAATGTCAATATATCTGTAAAGTGTGTAAAGTATATTCAGTGATAGCTAGGGAAAGGCAGTCACTCCGTTCAGTTGCTTGTTGATCTTCGAGTTGGTTATGGTAGTTGCACTTCAATACCAGAGTTTATACAGGAAAAAGAACTCTTTCCAGACCGGGTTGTCACATTCATTGCTTACAAAAGGACAGATAATAGATGATTACAGAGGATTAGGACACATCAGAAACAGATGGATGTCCCATTGTCACCACATGTAGATGGTCCATTGTCGCAATGTATGGGCAGGAACCAAAGAAGCTCCACAAATAGAGGTTTGTTATAACATTTCTACTCAAGCAAGTCAAACAGGTAAAACACGAGAAAAGACATTCTGACACTTTAGCAAAACTACTTGCAGAGTTTAAGCCAACTAACCTGTTTAAAAGGAGAAAATTCACGTTTTTCCTAAATAACTTGCTGCAAAAAGAACGATAGTTGTAATTCATGGATTGCATTCTTCTCAGGTTCAAATCTGCCAACATCAGCAGAATTGTGTTACATTTAAATTTTTACATTAATTATGAGCTAAGTAGTAAACTACAATTTTCAATAAGTTATATTTCTAGAAGTTATCAAATTAAAATTCTATACAAAATAACTTTAATGCTTATTTACATACAGGGAAAGCATCATGTTTATTTAAACCAGGATCTCCAAGAGATGCCTACGAAACTCCATTCATGTTGTGCTATTGTCTTATTTTAAATTATTCAAATGCTGCAACACATTTTTAATACAGTTAATTTTCAAAGTCTGCAGGTTAGAAGGGCGCAAATTTCTATAATCATGCATGTAACATTATCAGAATTTTTTGTTTGCTGATTTCAGCATGCTTGAAGCCACACAACATAACCTCAAGCAAAATATGTATGGTCTAGCAGAAAAAGAACAAATGATTATTTTTTCCAACTATCAATCTTCTGTTTTCATAGCTAGAGCTCAAATGATTAATGCTAACACTTTTTTTTTTTTGTCTTGCAGTTTTAACATGAAGTCAGAATTAATAATTTATGTTTAACTCGGGACCAATCTAAGAAATATCCCAACTTTAAATATGAAGCGATTAATTCACAGATCACCGAAGTCACTATTTCATAGGTAAAGATATACTATTTATGAGGATTTACTTTTAAACAAAGTATTAATAATACAATTCAAAGTACATTGGATAACTCGGTCGTTCTATCACATGTTCTTTAAGCATGTCTACCACTTCCATAACTGCTTTAATGAGCTTAGAAAGTCTGGCACATACTCCTGATTTGATGTGGTTTTAACATAAGCAGGCCACCATAGTTATCAGGAAAAAAAAAAAAAAAAAAAGGCAGCCTTAAAACTGAAAATCCAGTCCCAAACTAGCTGCATTCTTCTCGCTATGAATTAGACGAAGAACCAAGGCTGAGACACAGAAGCTGGTTTAATCCCTGTAGTATCAGGGCCAGTCACACTGAGCTTTCTGCATTTGTATGTCAGGGAGACCTAGGGATCAACTGGAGGACTTCCTCTGAGTACCTCTGGAGGGGAATCGACTGACCGTGGTACAGACCCAACAGGGCTCCCAAGGCTCATTCTGGTGGTTGTTGATGCTGTTATGAAAACCTCTGTTGACTGTTCTCACCTACCTGAGCTAGTTTTTCCAGGCTTTGAAAAACTTCAGTGAGATCATTACTCCCTTCCTAAATGGTCTAAAATGTAGTAAATAGAAGGGGGAACGCTGGTGACTCTTTCTGCCCTGGTTCAACCTCTTACTCTGTGTGTCTCAGTCAGCTGCTGTGGGAGCTGGATGTCTTCACAGCAGTGGTGTGACCCTGCAAATGCCTAGCTGAACAAGCTGATCTGGTAATACGGTTTCACAGTAACTTGTCCAGGCTCTGTGCTTTGTATGGTCTCTGCAGATATTGACCAAAACGTATTTATGTTCATCCAACTAATGAGCTGCACACCTACAAATATACCAAGGTTAGCAGATTCTATGATACCTGAATGCTACAGAAATCAGTGAGGCAAAAAAAAAGGGCAAATATTTAGCAATTGTGGTTCAATATTTGAGAAGTAAGGAGGGAGAGCAAGAGACTGCAGCAAGGCTAGAAATGCTTCTCTTGGTGAAGAGCTCCAAATGCTGACAACTCACTGTAGTATCCATCCCTCACCATCACCAGGGTGAGCGCAATGGCCTTGGGGATCAAAAGAGCTGGGGAAAGATGATCATAATAGCAGGAAAACGATTAGAACCTAAAAAGTGTGCGTTTTACAATGTTAACAGCATTATTATTCTCTTTTTTTTTTTCTGTAGCAGTTAGATCTGGACTAAAAGTGATCAGATTCTTAAGATACCAACCATAATAAAAAAGTTCTGGAATTTAAATTAGGTATGCTTCCACAAACAGGATTTTGAGCCTAACATGTTGTCGTGTGAAATACCCTTTTTTCCCTTTAGTCGCACATTAAAAACATTTAAGTCATTATTATAGTTCCAAGAATGCAGTACCCATTGACTATTTTTTCACCATTTACCTCGATTTCTATAATACACCATAAAAACAAGTATTTCTGATAGGATGCTTTCCTTATTCTTACTATGGAAACATTTCCAGAAGTAACGTTGCTGCATGAACATTGATGGTCATTTAAAGAAACCTAGGAGTTGGGTACAAAAACCTAACTGTAAGTATTCTATTCCACTTCAGGCCGCTGTACTAAATGTTGATGAACGCTATCAAAATTCATCCTTCTGCACTTTAATTAATCATTAATAAGACAAAGGAAAGGGCAAAATAGTTATCAATTGTTTACATGTAACTTTTGGAGAACAAATCAGAAATTCCACTGAGAATCTTTTTAGCTTTTAATGTTGATGTTACATTGGACAATATGCTGCCAACTGCAAAAGAAATACCACCATACACTGCACTTGAGACACTGAGTTCACAGCAGGACTTGGAAAATGTCACCAGATCCTCATTAATGCGTTACAATTGCAATAGGCTATTGACAACTGAAATTCCTCTAGTCGGTTGTCAGTGTGCCCAGCTTGAAGGAGAGAAGTTCAGATCGGAGGCTGAAGAGGAAAATCTCCTTCAACAAGGCTCTTTGTAGAAAGCTTTTAGCAATTTCACTTTGTATACAGATTTATTCTGTTTTGTTTTGCTTGTGGCTGAAAGTGGTGCTCAGTTGGGATTACTTCTTATTCAGCTTGTTAAAAACTACAGTGAACATTCAGAAAGGGTATCTAAACTCCCAATTAAGAGAAAAACATTTCCACAGGCTGTTTGGGGATTTTTATTTCTTTTTCCCCCAGTCTCACATAACAGATCCATAGTCTTCATTGCAAGATAGAGGGGATATGATTTCATTTTTCATTCAGTTACACCTTTTCGATAAAAACAGAAATGAACTTTGTTGATGAAGAGATCCTTCTTTAATGCACAATACATGAAAGGGTATCATGTGAACCTTTTCATGTTCACCAGAAAAGCTTACTTATTAGCTTTTTTTCAGCACCCATGATTAAAATTGCATTAAAAGATACTTCAAAAATCATTATCCCCTTTTTTGAAGGATTATGTTTTTGATATATGATCCTATGGCTAGAAATATATAGCCTAAGATTTCCTGTGTCCACAGGAAGTTGTTACGCTGAGATCTACTCGTGCGTTATCAATTATCTAGTAAGTGTTGGAGACTCAGAGCAAAAAGAAGGGAAGATATTGAATACTGAGCATACATGAATTTATGGTGTTATTTGATCACTCAGCTATGGCTTGCAAGGCTATCATACCTTTAGATAAGTCCAAACTTTATCGTCCATCACAACTTTCCAACTCAGATTTATGGTTGTGATCTGTTCTGTGAACTACACAGTGGTTCAGCTCAAGAAGTGGGAGGTGTTTTGACTTTAATTTATACTACGTAATACTGTATTAAAACCAAGCAAACCAGACAAGGAAGAAGGTATATTGAATATGGTGGACGTACATAATACTTCTTCAGCAGTAACATTCATACCAGATTCACTCAGTTTATGAATCAAACTGAGATTTTTTCAGGGCCAAAATCTAGAAATCAACAGGTGCTCTTTGGTCTTTGATACATCCTCACAAACTACCACCAGGACTAATGAGAAGGCAGCATGTAATATTTTCAGGAATACATCTTGAAGAAGAAATCAGAGCTTTTCTTTCCAGAGATCAGATGTCAAAAGGTGCTACCAGAAGAAAAATTCTGCCTTAGTTAGGAAGTTAATCAGATCTCCTTTGTAGTATTAGTAGTACTTATTTACACAGTGCATTTAATTTGTGGTTGTCCAATTATATTTGCAATATGAATTAAACCAGTCTCAACTTTCACTGTTAGTGATCCATTTTATAGAATAGTATAAGGTGCAGGATATTGCTAAATATCAGAAAATAAAGTCCAATCACCACTGCCATTTTGCTAAATAATGAAAGAAAATATCAGTAGCATGTGACTTGACTTTTCAATCACCTATAGCTCCAGCTATAGCCATTTAAAAAAGCTAACTTCTATTCATCATGTTCCTAATAGCATAACAATAGTCATAACACTGTGTGATTATCACCTTAGACTCATCTTAAATCTATTCAACTAAAGTGACTTTTGGAGTCTGATTTCTGAATTATTGCAGTTTGACTGAGGCTCTTTCTCCCAACGGTTCTACCTTTTTTCTGAGTTGGTTCTTTAATATTCTTACAAATGCAGATGAAGAACAAAAAAAAAGAAAACAAAAAAAAACCCAGCACTACACAGACAAAAAACTATCTGCCGAAAGCTTGTATTAGAGCATATAAGTTTTACAACTCAAAACCACTCTGCAAGGGTATCATTTTATCATCTAAACAGTTGTGCTTGTTTTAATCTTCCCAGAGTAGCAAAGTAAAGCAATCTGCTGAAGCACATGCTTCTTTAGAAGGAAATTTGTTAGGTAAAACCAGATGGTTTTCTTTGACTCAGGAGATCAGTCTTTCAGCGCAGAGAACAGCAACACCCTAGAGCATTATACTCCTGTTTCCTCAAGGGTTGTGTCATGTGTGTTTAGAACTACAGTTAAGTCACAGTGTCTGCTTCACTGATTAGCTGTAAAAAGAGTAGTGAAAGTGGCATTGATTCCTGCAGCACCTACTCTAAAATCCCTTGGGATCTTCAAAAGGCCACTGTTTGTTTTCTGCTTAGAGGATTATCTTGAAACCAACTGCTCAATCATCGCTGTCTTAAGCAACCACTTCAGAGCTGTCTTGTAAGGCAAAGCATGAAAAGTAATGCACATTTTAGGATCTAGTTCTAATGTGATACAAGCAAGCAGAAGGCAAATGTAGCTGCAGTAGTTTACATCACAGTTCAGCTTTGCCTTTTCAAATACCTTTTTCTTTTAACTCTGTGACATAACTCGTTTGTCTCTGGCGTGTGGGAGGACACCTCAGTTTAACAGTGTGTGCAATAAATTCGGAGATGCCACTAATTGATGTTGGAGTGGGAGAAACATTAGGAGAGGAAAACACTGCTCCATAGGAGCTGTCTACAAGGTACCTCGTTGTCAAGTTATTTTCAAAAGTCACGGCTGGAGATGAAGGAATATCAGGCTTCCATGGTGATACTCCAGTCCCACTGGTTCTGCAGTAGCATCCTGGGAACTATTGAAGACATTGGATATCAGTGTGGGAGGGCCACTTTCCAATTGCTTCTCATGGTTAGACAAGAAAACCAACTGAAGATTTTCCTACGTTTGGTCTGTACACCCCATCACAGTGTAGAAGGTAAAAACTTCTCTTAGAAAAAGAAATCTACACTTGACAGTTTTGACAAAATGAGGACACTTGCAAAAGTGGCTGAGAGGGATAAAACTGTGTTAGGGCATTTCATAATGTCCTGATTTGAGTTAGAATAGAATTCATTCTGTTCAGTCAGCTTACTTTTCAGCTAAGTCTCTTCTAACTGCACTTTCTGAAGTTAATGACGTATTTTTGCAGCCACTGTCTGCTCCTAGCAGTGACAACGGTGATCTTTAGAGTTACTACCAAGGATCTGTGTGCAGAAAGAATCTCGCTCATACTTGCTCTTGTGCAGACCAAGCACAGCAGATAGACTAGACTTGAGGCAAATCCCCGAGGTGTTTGCACTGATCACATTTTCTAGAGACTGTATCGGTGACAAATTCCTTAGAGGCAAAGGAAAAAGAAAAAGAAAGACTATAGCAAAAGAAAGCCCTTCTGCTTCTCTCCCTCATTTGCTACCTCCACATCTGTACATTTGTGAGCAAACATGGGATAAATTATTTGCAAAAAGAAACAAAAGAAAAGTTGCTTTGAAATCTGTAGCACAGTTTGAAGCTACTGTTACAGTAAATCATCAGTTTATTAAACAAATAGTTTAGAAACAGTGTGGCCAGCGGGACTAGGGAAGTGACTGTGCCCCTGTACTCGGCATCAGTGAGGCCTCACCTCAAATACTGGGTTTGGTTTTGGGTCCCTCAGTACAAAAAAGGCATCAAGGTGCTGGAGTGAGTCCAGAGAAGGACAGCTAAGCTGGTGAAGGGTCTAGAGAACAAGTTTTATGAGAAGCAATTGAGACAACTGGGGCTATTTAGTCTAAAGAAAAGGAGGTTCAGGGGAGACCTTCTTGCTCTCTATAGTTGCCTGAAAGGAGTCGTGAAGATGAGGTGCTGAGGTGCTGAGCATTAGACACGTAGAGCAGGGTTATTGTTTGGACTCAATTATCTTGAAGGTGTTTTCCAGCCTGGATGATTCTATGAAATAATAGTATTAAAATAATATACTAAATAGGTTTCTAAACCTGGAAATGTTTATGCATATCTTGAACTACAAAGGACTGACTAGTCGTGAGCTTAAAGTTAAGCGTATCCTTAAATTTATTTCCATTGAACTTTGAGTCATTCTGCTGGCTGCTATTTCAAATACCTCCCAATATTTGATGATAGCATAAAGTACTGAGAACTTTTTTAAAAAGCCAAAAATAATTTGAATAAATGAATTAATATTTCCTTAGGAAAATAAACAAGTGATAGACAAGTATAAAGAGCTTAAAGGGCAAGTTACTTATTTTAAAGGAAATTATGACAATTAAAATGCAATTTGGTTTTTTTTATGAAACTTTTAAGGCATTTAATACCCACATATTAAATCTCTTTGCTAATGACTTCCCAGTTTTAAATACTTTACAGTAATGACTTATATAATTTGAAGTAGTTATTTTCCATACTTCATTACTTTCCCCCAAATGATCATTGATTTGATAATTAGTTGATATTTTAAAGCCTGAAGACGTGATGTCCTTGAAAATGTTTTAAGTGTCTTGTTCAGGGCAAAAATAAATTATCATCTTAAAAATGCCATTCACTACTAATTTTAGTGGGCTTTTTTTGAGTCTATTACAGACTGAGAGAACCTTTCATTTTATATTAATTAGCAGTTTGTGGCAAGATACTCAGAAATCAACATAATGCACCAAAATTTCAGGCAGCAAGATATCTCCCTGTACTCAGCGGATAGCTATAACGTATCTTTGAACAAAACTCGTATTTCACTTGCCATAAAAGGACTTCAAATTTTCACAGTGTCATTTCTGTTCTATGCAACAAATTAACGCACTGCATAACCTTCCTTCCCTTCCCAGCAGGCAGGATTCATTAGTACAGGATTTCTTAAACTCTTAACAGAGTTTTTTAAAGTTGTTTCATAAATATTTTGGCCAGACTGCAGGAATGCGTCTGACCTCTTTGGAGAGGTACGCCCTGAAGGCCAAAATCCACCATACTACAGGAACTGAAGGACACTCTCTTGAAATAATCCTACTGCCATTGGAATTAGAGGTATATTTTACCAACATTTTAACTTGTGTATATAAATCAATAGACTTGAGGACTAAACTGAGATTAAGATCTTGTTCAACAAGAATAAAAGTGGTAAAAGGCCCTTGATGTGCTAATATTTTTAACAAAAGACAAAAAATTAAGCCAAGAGAAGTAATAATGAATAATTTCATTTTTAATTAAATCTATGACTGTAGATTCTGTTTGTGGCTGGAAGCCAATGATTAAACTATAATGTTATACAGCTAGACAGTTTGATTAGGCATCAGTTCACAGGGGAAAGAGTGGCAGTCATCATCAGATAGCAAACTCAGAATGAGGTCACCAAGTTTTCAGTATTTTTGTAATACGTAAATGTGTATTTGTTTCTTTTGAAAAGCAAATGAATCTTGCGAGTATGTCTAGCAAAACAAAATACTACTGTGTAAAAATCAAATAACTTTATTTCTGTAGTCCCTTTTAAATAAAAAAAACAAAAACCCGAGAAACTTCTTAGAAAATTTTCTACTTTCTCATAACTTAAAATAAGACATTGATATATCATGAATAATAGTTTTGCTAGGTTAGTGACAACTATCAATATTCCAAATTAAAACAAGCAGACAAACTTAGAGGCAATACATGCTGACATTAGCAAAGAGAAAGATAAAAATATATGAACATTTGCAAGTTAATTAACCACATTCTTAGCTTTAATTATATGCCTAAGTCTCAATAAAATCAGTAAGAGTTATAGCCATGCTTAAAATTAAGTATTTGCTTAAGGAATTTGTTGATGGGCCAATAGAAGGCATATAAATACATTTTCTGTTATAGTGGATTAACTCAAGCTCACTGCTTTTGAGTCTATGTTCTCAGTCACCTGTCAATTAAAGAAAGCTGCCTTTTAATGGGAGTCTTGGCAAGCTTGGTCCACTGTTTTTAATTTATATTATGTGCAGAATTAACTCTGAAGATGTAAATATCTTAATTCTAGTTTCTTGTGTTTGAGAGTTTTTTCTTGGATAATTTTTTGAAAGTTGCCTTAGAAGAGACTAAGAACAAACAAGTAATCTTGTTTTTTTATTTTAAGATCAGGAAAGATTTGATCAGTTAGTCAAGATTTCACTTTCTATTACTCAAAAGTAAAGTCCTTTTCCCCATTACAGCTGTTCAAAAATTATTGTGTAACTGGTATAAAAATTTGTCCTCTGCTGCTTCAATTGCAGATGAATATTTTTTTACTTTAAACAATACAGTTATTTCTTTTCTTACAATAACAGAGGGTGTTATTATTTCTGCTGCAAGTTACTGTAAATGACATGAAAAGGACATTCAAGCATAGTCACTTGGTTATTAAAGGACACTCCATCATAATAAAAAGCCTCCTTACAGAATCCATCTGACACAATTTGCCCTTCACTATTTCATTAATAAGTGGTCACCAGAGAAATATAATTTATATCAACTTGATGTATTAGTGAGAGATTATCAAAGTTAGCTTACTGAGCAGCTAACTACCTTCAGCAGCTAACTACCTGCTCTGGCTTCAGGTTTCTGTTTCCATCCAGGGAATCTGCTACAGTAAAGAGCCATTTACACCTTGCTACAGGCAAACTAATGAAATAATCTCATTTTCTTTTTGATAAGCTCTATCATAGGCTAGTGATAGGGTTTTCCAATTTCTCATTGCTATTTTTTGCATATGTTTAAGAACAAGATACAGCCTTCCAATAATCATCTCAGTAATACACAGACAACAGGTAATAGTTCCCACTTGACTTTTCCTCATTTACGTTCCATGTTAAAAAGACAAGTTAAAATGCCAGGAAGTTGGGCATCTAGGACTGAAGAGAAGAAACAATGAAGATTAAGGAATGTAGTGAATATGTATAGGGGACAGGAGGAAGCAGGTAAGGACAACAACTAGGCGGAATTGTGTCTAGGAAAAAGTTAGAGTGGACACAAAGTATGAATTGAAGGAGAACAGAAAAGGAAATAAGAATGAGGAAAGCAAGTTCAACGGAGAAAGGTCATTGTCTTGTAAATGGTTTTATGATACTTCTACACTATTGCCATGCAGTATGGAACACCAGTGATGACATCCCTCGTCAATAATAAGGGACTATTGATAGTGGCTAGAGTAAGCCGAAAGGCATTTGCCTAGTTAACAGATAGTTAGAAGCTTTGTATAGGAAAATGGTGAAAATCTGGAAGTCTCAGGGAGATCTTATCTTCGCTTTTGTCCTGAAGACAAGGAGGCACCACAGCTGCGGCTGGTGTGGGTACTAGTCACACACACACACACACACCCCCCCAAAGAGGTCAGAAGTTTACTGGTGAGGAAGACTTCAGGCCTTCGCAAGGAAGACTACCAGCCTTCATCCAACGACCCCCAGAGGGGACCCAGCGACCACCGAAGCGTCATACAGCACGTGTGTGGGGAGGCGGGATGAAATGTAAACTATCTGTTGAATATTCTGATGAGCTCATGGACGTATAATGAATATGCATGTTTTGTAACTATAAAAGCGAACAAGTTTGAGTCCCTGGTGTGCATATTTGGAGGAATGATCCCCTATGCACCCGGCGCCGCAATAAAGAATACCGACTTAATAGCCTCATTGACTATTGAGTGAAATTTCTTCGAATCATTACTTAGACTGTCTTCAGTATGTCTAGAAAAACAGATTCTAGAGTATTTATTAATAGTTTTCCTTTTTTAAATAGTAACATCGTCACATTACCAAAGAGTTGCTACAGACAAGAGGAAATCAGTGAAGGAAAGTGTGATTAAATTCTGAATTGATATTTTTTGTGTATCGGTACAAGTACTAGCACATAGATAATCAGAAACGGTAATCAGATTGTCCCATCTGTGAGATCTAGTACTAATTCCTAGAAGAATCCTGTTCTTCATTAAAGCAAAATTCCCCGTGAGATTTAAATAAATGAAGAAATAAATACCTCTGTATGTCTACCTCATGGCAGTGGCACCATGTGGTGACCTCTCCCTCTCCAGTAACTATTTGTTCAATTTGTCACAATACTAGCACATACTGATCAGTATTTTCTCCTTCTACTCTAACAGCTCTAAGAAGTACATGATACTAATTTGCCCCTATATCTCACGTTGTGCTGTAATAATTAAGCATACTTTTATATCCGATCTAATATGCAGGTTAGACTATGTAAACCTATGGGAAGAGAAAATGAGTGCAAAAATAATTTATTCACATCAGGGAGCAGGATAGTGACTGGCAATGTTATTCGGAAAGCAGTTCCGATTTATGAAGGCTCTCTCACATCTATACTACCAAGAAAGCAGCAAGATATTAAGCTTACAGTGTGCAAGAGATGAAAGAAAAGGGACCATTCTTAATATAGTCTTGTGTTATTGTTCAATAATGACATGCAGAGTTATACTTCATATCACCTTGTATTTAAGACCATCACAACGAGCTGTCAGCAGCAATTTACCGACATGGGTGAGCTAAGAATGGAGGCAGACATTTGCCTCGTTTTACAGTTGGAGAAACTGAGGCACAGCGACTTGTTGGGTTTTTAAAAAGTAACTACCTGAGATAATAACCAGGGAAGTGACAGAATTTAGAAATGAGAGCAGATTTTAGGAGTGTGTTTCTTTCCCATATTTTCATTTCAGATTCTCCCCTACTTGAAAAAAAACCTCAAGCAGTGACCCAAGGCTCTCCTTCACCTCCATTCATAGTTCCTTTTCACACCACCCCAGCACTCTGAGCAGCCTCTGCAGCACAGCTCCCCCATTTGTCATTTCACATTATTCAACATGCTTTAAACAACATGCCTACATTCATAGCTTTGGAAAGTCTTGCCACAGGTACACAATACAAGAAAATGAAAAGAGTACATAAACTCATTCATTTTTAGACTATTGGAAAGTCTTTTAACTAATCTTCTCATCTTCTCCTCCCACATTCTCACACATATTCACTCTGGGGAGAAATAGTCCCAGCAAGAAGCTATAAATACTCCAGTGACTTATGACACAGTTTAAAATTAATTTCTGGAAGCAATCAGAAAATAGAAAAAAAACCCCAGATTATTTAACTGCTTTTAGCATTGATAAGAAGATGTTATCCGTTAAGAGACACTTTTCCACAGTGGGCATAAGAGTCTGTAAAAAATATTATTTTAATAGCACATTATTTAATGCTGAATTACAATAGGACTCTGATAGAATATGAACAATAGTAAATGGGTTCATTAGTTTTCAAAGTTATTACACAAAGAATAATGATTTTTTTCCTGAATATTGGTGAAAGTATACAGTTTTATCAGAAAATTAATCCTTATTGAAGATTTGGGGTACTTGACTCTACTCATTTTGTGCCTGAAGCTCAAAAATCTGAATAGGATAGAAAAATGGAAACTGTCTTCATATTTATTAGAAATACTGGTTTAAGAACAATGGAAAATAAAAAGCTCACTTTATCCAGAAAAGACAAGGGATGGAAGAAACAGCACATTGTTCCATTCCAACTCTTTCTTTCTTTCTTGACACGAAGGAATCATGTTGTAGAAATGTGGTGGACTACGACAGAATTTATGGTCTATCAGATTAGTGTGCCAGTAAAAATAATAATTAGTTTCAACTGCATTTATGGGGATTGTTTTTTTAATGGTTTTTCCATATTTGCAGTACAAAAGGTCTATAGTTCTTAATCTGACACATTAAGCGGGCAAGATGTGACGACAACGGATCAAGCCAAGTGAAGACATAAGAAGCAGAGGGCTATATGTGTAGCTGCTAAACCCTAATTCAGTCCTTGATTTATTAATGATTGTGGTCTCTGTGTGTATGTGACTTTGAGGGACATGCTTATATTCAACTAATAATTTCTGACTCTTCCTTATCGCTGATCTTAGTTTATTGGTTGGGGGTCTCACTAAAAGGGTGGGAAGAGTTATATGAAATCTCCTGCTCCTAACAGACAGTTCAATACTGATTGTATCATTAAGATTTTATCTGTGCAAATAAAAATGTAGATTATGAGCCTTAGCATATATTCCTACCACTGCAAAGTTAAAATGGTGCATGATTTTATGCCTAGTATTAAGATAAATGCAAGGCAGAAAATTAATAAAAATATTGTCCTTCCTAAACTAATATTCTAATTTCAAGGTTGAGGTCAGAGAATTTATTTTAGAGAGAGAATTTTTTTTTTTAATATTTATCATTTTTTTAATCTTTATGAATAAAAACTAGGCATTTTCTGCCGAAAAGAGAAACTTTCAGAAATTTCAGGGATGAAAATATTTTTGCTAAGATAAAATGATAAGATGTGGAGTGACCTGTGGAAACACTTTAAGAAAGCAGAAATAACATTGAAAAGCAACTTATTTTTTAATTTGAATAGAATTTTCAAGTCTTTTACTTTGTTATAAATCAAACAAAAACTAAGTTTTAAGTATACATTTATATCAATCCACATACAGACATGTAAACAGCTGATAGTCATGAATGACAGGGACTGCTCTCGTTTCTCTTGCTTTTAATGAAATTTCAGTCTCAAAAAAATGGATGTTAAAACTGAGAATCAGTTTAGATATTTAAAAAAAAACAATAAACCCCTCATTGGATTGATACTCTTTTTAAGCAGTCAAGAAAAGTTACACCAAGAATAGAAAGATGAAACTGAAAATGTTCTTAAGCAGTTTAACCTGCTAGTTTTATTGCATGGAATGAAGGAGGACTTCTCCTACCATGTATGATGAACAAGGACTCACCTTCATCAGCAGAGGCTTCTGAGAGACACCGGAGCTGGACTCTGTGTCTGAGAAAAATGTTTCTAGACTTCCCCAAACGGTTCACCAAGAGGTGGTAAAAACCTCGAGTCCTTCCATTTTCTGTGTCACAAAGAGTGTCACTGATATTTACAGCAGCTACAAGAAGTTAAATTTGAGAGTTCAGCCCTTAGTTTCACATTATCAGTATGATATGAACAGTCATATCTTTTAAAATATAAAAATAGCATGAACACTGTGAAATGAAAATTTTCAGAAGAGATTAATGCAATTTATGAGCCAAAAAGCCTTTTCCTTCTAATTGAGGCCTCTTCTGGTTGCACACCATAAAATCCTCAAAGAAGAAGGATTATAGATATTCCATATTTTCATCATGCATATTCTGTGTTCCTTTTCACTTATATTCATGCCTTGGTTGCCTTCAGACAGTGCTTTTCCAGGACCTCTTCAACCCTCACAACTATAAGAAAAGATAGGCTGTGATTTTGACAAAAGGCAGAGCTTATCTCATGCACTGAGGACAGCTACCATCTGAACAGATGACAGATGAGATGCAGCTTCGAAAGCACGAGCAGAGGATGCACAGAAACATGGAATGATTACGCAAACCTTGTTTCCGTAGGAAGCCAGTTAAATAACTAAAAAAACCTACCAAAAACATACATCTTCAGAGCAATACCTAGAGATGTAAGAAAAAATGTGAATAAACACGTGATTAACTGTGAATAACAACGTGAATGAAGAGTGACTGAAGATGAACTTGCCCATGTTTCAAAGAGGAAGTCCGTTTCTCGTGTTTGAAACAGACTAAACGAGGGCCTTGAAATGTGTTGAAAAAAATTTGATTTTTGAACATCCCAATCCTTCTGTTAAGCTTGTTTGAAATTTGCCATGTATTGTTGCAGAATAGAGTCAATGTTTAAAGGTGGGAAGGAAGACAAAGTTATTGTTTAGAGCTTAATTCCAAAAGAAGACAATGCTAAACAGAAAGGTAATGAATCTGAGGAAAGGAAAGAAATGATCAGTAATTTTCTAAGAATGAGTGGAAGACTAAGCTTGAAAAATACGAATCAAATTCCTACTGGTCACTCCAATAAATCAAAACCAAAGAGGGCAAAACGAATAATGGATATAAAAATACAGTTTCCTAAAAGCAGTCAGAATAAAGAGAGTTTAAACAGCTTAAAAGTCGATTTTACTAAAAAGGGATTTTTTCTTCGTATTTTGCAGAGACAATATTTATGCAAATCATAACATTCCAAGTAAAAAGGAAAAAAAAACAACTATAACCATGATTACAGTTTTCTACAATAGGTGAAGATGCCATTGCTTGCATAATATGCTGTAATTAATCCTTTCAGGCTCCCCTGTCACGGTGGTACAACATAACTATGGGTTGTCTGTCACCTAATGGCTTCTGCAGGTGGGTGATTAGTACAACCTTTAACACCTAGGAAAATTACCAGGACAACCCTGTAGTTTTATATATAAAGGAAACTTGCTATTTATTGTGTAAAGTTTGCATTGTCATTCAAACCCTATATTTTTATTACTTCTTTTCATTACCAAAATTATTAGCATAGCTAAAAAAGAACACTGTTATTCCAGGCTTCTTCAAATAAATATTTACGTGTAAGTGGTATCAGAAAGATCACTTGAGGCTTGCCAAAATAGAAAAAAATAGAATGCTTTACACAAAACTACAATAATCAGAGTAGCTTGGAGCAACAACTGCTGATGGAAGAACACACATAATTTGCATCTGAGGAAAAAGAGTAAAAATACTGTATTTGCTAATAAATGATGCATACAGCTGTAATATGTATAGAAGAGTAAATGGTTTTATCCTCTACATTTTGCTTCCTACCAACTCATTTGATTAAACTGGGAATTTTGCAACCTCTCTTTTGATGAAATACAGGTTTTGTATTTCATCAGAAGAGACAACAGACAACAAAACGATTATTTTTGTCTAACATTCAAGGGTTGCTATTCTAATTGAAAATGAACTAATATTTCGACGCACCCGTACTTTCCTCATCTTCCCAAACTGTGGCTTGGGCTGGTGCTCCAGCCCCACCACACATGTTCACACTTGAAACAGAGGACCACTGTTTCTTACACCTAATTTTATAATGTGATAGCATTCCTCTCCCCTTTGCCTTTTCAGTGTATGTCAGTCCACATCTCTGAAAACGCAGCCAGTCTAATGTAGCCTTCGATAATAGCTGTTTGCTGTCTTGTCCCAGATCAGAGGGAAATGAGACAAAAAGATGATGATGGTCAAGGATTTGGGGGTACCCAGCATGAAGAAGCCAAACACTTAAATAGAATCATAGAATCATAGAATGTTAGGGGTTGGAAGGGACCTCTAGAGATCATCTAGTCCAACCCCCCTGCCAGAGCAGGATCACCCAGGGCAGGCCACACAGGAACACATCCACGAGGGTTTTGAAAGTCTCCAGAGAAGAAGACTCCACAACCTCTCTGGGCAGCTTGTTCCAGTGCTCTGTTACCCTCACAGGAAAGAAGTTTCTCCTCATGTTGAGGTGGAACTTCCTATGTTCTAACTTAAACCCATTATTTCTTGTTCTATTGCTGGGCACCACTGAAAAGAGTGTGTGCAGAAGGATGAGATCCCAGCACGTATCTCACCTTTATGTACAACATCTTAGGAACAGTAATGGAAATAGAAAAATCATAAATAGGTCAATGATCTTAGCTGGGACACCTGCATTATTAGTGGAGTGGTAGGTAAAATGTAGATGTTCCTTCTGATAAATAACTGAAAACCTCAGATAACACAGCTACAGGTTTTATTGAACCCCTGTGCTTCAGCAGCAGTGCGGTACTACCACAGAGTGTGATTTATATAACTTGTTTTCAATAATTATACTGGCAGCATTTATCATGTTCTTCATGAGACATGTCAACATACTCCCAGTATGTTTGGAGGTTACTCTTCTTAGTGATTCAAACCCTTCCCTGCTCATGTATAGATTGGTGGGTTTTTTCCACTAACCAGAGATTTTCATAATTTTATCTCTCAGCTGACCCTCAAGTGGTAGTACAAAGGAATCATGTGCACCAGCAGATATATCTATACATCCACATAAATTAAAATGAGATCTTGCTTGAAGCTGTTTAAGAAATCACATGTAAGGCACATGAAGACTGAACGTGAAAGTTTAGCAGTCAGCATCATGCCCTGCACAGTCCAGCTACGCTTCAGATAGTCCTCTACAAGGACAGGTCTTTACAGCTGGAAGAAAAAAAAACAAACAGCTTTCTGCCCATAGAGAATTGCCTCTGTTACACAATTATTTTAATGGGATTTAATTAAAGGACCAAGCAGGATTCACTACTCTTACTTTGCTTTTTTGTTGTTGTTGATCAAGAAGGCAGCAGGCCTTTTGCAGGTTAGGATGTCTGGGAGGAATCCTAATGAAGACTTGTAATGAAACCTCCTTCTCCTCCTTTCCCCCTACAGTTCTCTAAGAGTTTTTTACTGCAACACAGATGAGAAAAAACCCAAGTGCTTACCTGAAAAGCTAGTGTTTGCAACAAAGTGTGTTTCTCGGCTAAACCGTACCGAGCACACCTTTAAAGAGCAGCGCTGTGTTTGAGAGCAGACCTATACATTTCTCCCTTACCAACAGGATATATTTATATAGCAATTTATTAATAACGAGCAGCAACCTTTTATGCTTATTCTTCTTATCCACTGTAGGACTGCTGAACTACCGTTATTTTACACGTTTTACTCCTTTCTCTCTGAGTGTTAATCATATGACAAATTAGATTGAATTTGCATTTACACAGCAAATTTTATGATGTAAGTTTCCTAATAAACTTCAGCTTGATACTGCAGTGAATTGCATTATTCCTAATGGGTCATCAGTTCTGAGGTTTAATATTTGATCTTGTTTTATTATCTTCCCTAGCTACATTCCATACCTAATTTTTTCCTGAAATGAACATTATTGATTTACTCATTAAATACTGTCTGTTTAGTGTGAATTTTTCATCCAAGCAGTATGATGAATCCTTTTAAAAATAATGATTATATGCTGCACAATACTTGAAATACCGGCTCTCTGAGATGGTTTTCAATGGATTGCATCTAAATACTTTGTACACACAAAAAAAAAAGTCTTGTACCCTTTCTGCAAAACGACATCCATTGATTATACCTCCTCAGAAATGGAACGATCAATAAATTATTATATTTCTGAAAATTAAGCTCATTTCAGGGTGAAAGATTATTTTCTTTGTTTTGTTTGAAGATGGTGGTTTGTTTCTGTACTTTTCAGCTTAAAAGGCTACCTAATATAGCAGAAAAGGAGTTAAAAAACCTAGAAATATATCAAATGAAGATCGTGTGTTACAAAAAAAATTAATTGGACTGAATAAAATGAGACTCCAGTGACCCAATGTACTTCTACACTCTATTTTCCAATTATTTAAATTTCAAATGCAGTGACTGGGTCTGAAGAGAGAAAGGTTGTTTTTTTCCACTAAGAATCTTTCTGATATTTTTCCTAAACGCCCAGTCCAAAGGAATTGGCTCAAAAGCAGTTGATTCTGCTACAGAAATGTACACATTTGTCAAAACCTCAGAAGTTGGACTTGCTTTTCTCCATCACCAGAAGTAAGTGGACTTTGAGTTAACTTTTTTTTGAACAACTGAATTGACTTAGGTGGCCAAGAGATGGAACTAGAGGTAGATCAAATAAAGAAGAAATCACAATGTCAAGGAATTAGGAGCTTGTAAGTGGACCCATATATTGCAAAAAAAAAGCTCAATAAAAAGTTTTCCAAGAAGCAAGTTAATACAAAATTACCTATTGGGAAACAAGCTGGAATATTTTGCTCTTTTTAATGTCAAGTGGGGTGATAGAATAGGTAGACTTGTATGACAACCCCACAATGCAACATTCAATATATAAGTAACAAGCTAACAAGGTTGCTTTAATCTAGATGTGTTTGATGACATTTCCCATTAGAAAGCAAGAAATAATGAGTAACATTCAATTTCACCCAGTGTATAACTCTTTTTAATGTATTTGTTAGTAAGGAGGTAGTAATTATTCTCCTCAAAGTGAGTTACAGCTGGAAAATGTAAAACTATTGCATTTAGCACAGTCTGGGATTCCAAAATTTCATTAAATTAAGAATTCAAAACACTAGTCAGTAGGGAATGTTTCCTTTTCAGCAGCATTTAATGGCACTTCATGTGTCCAACCCAAACGAGCACTCAGCTTGTTATTATCCTGCCACAGTGCTATGGAGGTGTACGTTACTCACTTCTGGATACTGCTGGCATATGAAATAAAGGAAAGAAGCGAAATTAGTAGTTACCGCTTGCAATCTAATCCTGAGATATCAGTTGCCAAATGTAGGTGCGTGACATGGTATTCGTTTGTTTTGCAGTGAGAGTTATCTTATCAGCTGCTACCAAAGAGCTGATTACTGGAGGCAGCCTCCAGACATTCTTCGATCTCGCATTGTTTATGTCACTAATGGTAAACAGTGACATTCAAGTTTGGCTTCATGTATTTTCAAAGATCAACATTTTAAAAAGATTAACTAGAATGTGCACACGTGCCAACTAGTTCTTTGGTCTCCAGAGTACTAACACATTCACCTTGACTCAGAGACAAACCTTCTTTGAAATTCTCACCAAATGCTCCAAGACGGGTCTTTTATGAAAAAAATATCATGAAATATTTTGAAACCTACAAAAAAAACCAACATGTATAAGCTGGGAACATAAGTATGCATTTCACTTTTTTTATGTGTCTAATATCCTTATTAGCAAAAATGAGCCAGGTCACTTTCCATCTTCGTTTTCTCTTTCCTTGAAAAGTCTTAATAGACAAACAAGATCCAGGAAGGAGGCCGAAGGAGGCTGACTAGTGGCTTCTTTCAGTTTCTGGGGAAAAAATCACATAGAATTCCTCTGTTACTGCAGAGTTCTGAGCACAGTCAGGCATGAGAGAGGACTGTCCCCTGCCTGGACCCTGTTAGCCACTGCAGATAGAGAGGACTGAGGTCTTTCTTCATTAACTTGACTTCTGACTGGCAAAAAAAATTGTAAACTGATGATGTTTTTCATGGGTAGCTCTCCATCATTGAGAAGATGAAGGCATTTAGGAAGATTCAATGTGACTGCAAGAAGAGAACGTATACATACGTGTATATATATATTGCCATTGCAAGTAGAAAATATTTATCTGTTATCGCAGCAATAAAACAACAAACCAAAGTAAAAGCTGTGTTAAGGACTAGGAGACAGGTTTAAGAAGGTGACTGGCAGATCAGTCGCCTACAAACATCACTGATTGAAAAAAAAAGCCCTACCTTAGTGTAGAGTAATGAGGTTGAGTATGAAAGAGACAAAATTGTTTGTTACTGTGAAAGGACTAGACAGGACGTTACAGTGGAAAGATAGTTTACATTACAGACAAAGCAATTCTGCCTTACGGAGGAAATTTTGAAAGGATCTACCTGATACATCTCTCTGGAATCAAGGAAATGCCATGATGTGTTAATAACTGATTCACGATACTCGGAAGTTGAGAGTTTATAGTTGTAATGATTGTTTTGCATAAGACCGTAAGTTTGGCATAACGAATCTAGGAACTAAGTTCATGAAATTACATAGTCCTACTCCTTATATTGAGCTCTACTGCAAAACATCACAGAGTGAGACACTACTTCAGGCCTTTAGCTCCCTGATGGTGAGAAAAGTTTCAGAAGTTCAGCCTAAATTCATTCATAGACAGTTTAGGCATATTTGTTCTGTGTCTTTAAACTCAAGGAGCTCTTTTTGCCATGTATTGCTTATTTCTCTGATAAACTTATATCCAGTTTTACTCTTTTTTTTTTTTTTCATTTTGCTAAATTAAAAAAGCTGTTTCCATGTTGTCTCTATTTTGATCATCCTAAGCTACCATTTTACAGCAGTAATTCCTATTAGTCCCTAAGTGCACGAATTTGTTGCTGTGGTTTACGCCCAGATGGCAACTAAGCACTGTGTGGTCAATCACTCACCCCCTTGGTGGGATGAGAAGAAGAATCAGAAGAGTAAGATAAAATGCCATGGATTGAAATAAGGAGAGTTTTATAGAACAACACAAAGAGAGATGAAACAACAGTAATAATAAGAATACTAATGAAATAATATAAAAAACAAGTGATATACCATGCAAGTGCTCACCATAGAATCATAGAATCACTATGGTTGGAAAGGACCTCGAGGATCATCTAGTCCAACCTTCATCCCAGCATCCCTAACCCCTAGACCACAGCCTCAAGTGCCACATCTACTCATCTCTTAAACACCTCCAGGGATGGTGACTCCACCACCTCCCTGGGCAGTCTGTTCCAGTGCCTAACCACTCTCTCAGGAAAGAATTTCTTCTTAATATCCAATCTAAACCTTCCCTGGCACAACTTGAGGCCATTTCCTCTCATCCTATCATTAGGAATTTGGGAAAAGAGACCAGCACCAGCCTCGCTACAACCTCCTTTTAGGTAGCTGTAGAGAGCAATGAGGGCTCCTCTCAACCTCCTCTTCTCTAGACTAAACAATGCCGGTTCCCTCAGCCTCTCTTCATAAGGCATGTTTTCTAGACCTCTCATCAGCCTCGTTGCCCTTCTCTGTACCCGCTCCAGCACCTCAATGTCCTTCTTATCCTGTGGTGACCAAAACTGGACACAGTACTCAAGGTGCAGTTTCACAAGTGCCGAGGACAGGGGCACAATCACCTCCCTACTCCTGCTGGTCACACCATTTCTGATCCAGGACAGGATGCCATTGGCCTTCTTGGCCACCTGGGCACACTGCTGGTTCATGTTCAGCTGGCTGTCAACTAATACCCCGAGGTCCTTTTCCGCCAGGTAGCTCTCCAACCACTCTTCCCCAAGCCTGTAGTGCTGCCGGAGGTTGTTGTGACCAAAGTGCAGGACCCGGCACTTGGCCTTGTTAAACCTCATACAACTGACCTCAGCCCATCGCTCCAGCCTGTCCAAATCCCTCTGCAGAGCCTTCCTACCCTCAAGCAGATTGATGCTCCCGCTGAGTTTCACGTCATCTGCAAATTTCCTGAGGGTGCATTCGATCTCCTCATCCAGGTCGTTGATAAAGATATTAAACACCCGGAACCTGCTGCCTGGCCGCCTGCTCCACCTGCTCAAACTGCGCACCCTTCCCATGGCCAATTCCCCCTCATATACAGTGAGCATGACATCATCATGGCATCAAATATACCATTGGCTGGTTCAGTTCAGCTACCCTGGCTGTGGTCCCTTCCAACTTCTTGTGAAAATTAACCCTATCCTAGCAGAACCTGGAACAACAATTACTGAACTTCATTTTCTCCCTGTCTGCCTTCCCATTAGTTCTTTTTTCATCCAGGAACCTTGTCAAGGAGCTTTTGACTTCATTCAGTTTATAGAGCTGAGTGTAGCAAGTCCTTTAAAATGAAGTCTTAATGAAGAAAGATTTGTCATGGAACAGAAACCAGCTGACAATCCTTTAAACTCATATGAAATAGAGAACTGACACTAATAAAAGAGGAGACACGTTCAGACGCCACTGGAGCAACAGCTAAAAGAAGAATCATGTGGAAGACTTGGAGGACTCTAAAAGCATCTATGATCCCAAATCAGGACAAGATTCAGAAGTTTAAAAACACTGCAAATGAAAAAATCCTAAGGAAATAGAAATCAAATAAAATACATTAAAAAATAATTTTACTAATTTCAGTTTTTTTACTTTAAGCTATATGTTATCCGACATTTACTCTACATTCCCAGATGTAAAAAATCTACAACTGAAAGAGTGAAGTATTTTCCCCAACCATAGTAATTATATCATCCTCCTTGAAAACATCAGTGCTTTAACACAACTAATTTCAAATTTTCACTGAAAACTCAAAAGCAATTTTGCTCGTCAACAATGACAAAACCAGTTTCTTCCAAAAAATGCAGTCCACATATAGCAGCTCTGGAGGAAGATCTTGTTTTTTCATTGCCCAGCTCATCAGGCTCTAATACATCAGGCTATGGCAGCCCTTCCCAACTCTCCCAGCTCAGTGACAGTGTTTTATTACTTCCCATAGATGACTTCTAATAAATACAGAAGAGGCTGCTCACACACCTCTTCTCAGTAATGGTATGGGATACAGTCCTTCTTTTTAACCCAAAGGATTAAAAGTGCGTAGCGGCCAACTGAGACTCTAAATTAAATCTATACTTAAGAGCTTTTCTAGTGCATTATTAGCAGTGGCAGCCCCAGCAATTTATTCTGGATCATACCTGTGAGATTCCAGCAGTTTTTGAAAATTATTACAGTAAATTAAAACAAAGGGTTTTGTAATACATTTTTTTACTCATTGTGGAGAACTTCAAGCTGAGCAAATACATTATTAGTCTGGTGTAAGTTTAAGTGGGTACTTAATAAAGCAACCCAAGCCCCACGAAGATCATGGCAGGTTTATAATTGTAATTTAGTTTGAATTGGAAACCTCCTGCTATTTCCAGAGTTATTTCTCTGTTATCACTGTGATGTAGCACAGCTAACACCGGATCAAATCATTAAGGCGTGCAGGCACACACGCGCACACATCATAAAACGTACTGTCAAAACACGTATATGCTTTTTCTATATATGCATGCCAAAAGCCAGGCTGTGCCATACCCAAGTGATTACTAACATGCTCATTTAGTTAATTGCATACTTAGTTCAGAGTTAAACCCTCAAGGAAAGGATCATGGGTTGCTGTGCTCAGTGTTGCTGGGTGTTGTTGCCTGGGATCCCAAGGCAGGCTGGGCATCAGGGCTCTGCCTACAACGTGCTTGTGCCTGCCCAGCCTCCAGATGTGATTCTCTCAGAGGTCAGTGAGTCAAATAGTGTATAGTCTGAGCTCAACAGGAGGAAGTGTCAAAAAGAAGGTCACATCCTGCAGGTGCTCAGCTTTGAAGAAATGTGCCGTTTTCAGCCAGGTTTCACAACTGTGGATCTTCTTCCAGAATTAGGCTCCAAAAACCAGGGAGGAGTTATTTCTAACTGCTGCTTGATCAGTATGTACATCTCACAGAAGAGACAAGACATAGTTTCAAGTCCAACAAAGCAAATGAGCTATCTGGGCCTACATCTTGGCATTCAACAGGAATGGCTTGATGGATGATGTCCACTAACCCTCAGTCCAGAGGCTGAGCTGTTTGTGTTCCATGGCCCAGGGAAGTACAGGAGGCTGGAGAAAACTGGGAAAACTGTTGTTGAGGTGTGAGAAAGCACGTGAGCTAGAGCCCCACAAGAGAAGGAAAGTAAAGACATAGACAAAAATTAGAGGTTCAAGGTTTCAAAAGGATAAATAGAGATGAAAAGGTAAAAAACACTGATCAAAAAGTATACTGGTGGACAGCAGTTCAGTGACACTGGAGATCAGCCTCTCAGGTAGAAGAAAGCTGCAGAACATCTCAGAGTAGAAAGAACTAAACATACGTTTCACAGCATGTCTTTGGATTTATCATCAATAACTACGCAGACATTGATATGGTGTAAGGTAACTACAGTGTTTGGTGACACGTTTGTAGCTACTAGAATCATAAAAGATTTAAACAAATGTGAAAAAAATAATGTAAGAGTCTGTTTCCTCTTCTTAAAATGTGTGCAAAAAGATTAATTCTATGTAATGCTTGCAGCTTTAATGACGTGTTGATTGGTCTCTCTCCTTTGCAAATCTGAAATTATTGCACTAATTCTGTAATTTTTCTCAGTCCAAACAAAACGAAGGTTAATCTTAACTGTTTGTAGGAAAAACAAAACCAAACACAAAACAAATGAAACAAAACAAACCACCACACAACTCTCCTTGATATATTGTGTTATCAATTCCTTGCACCTACATTAGAGGATAGGTTGCCTGAATCCCCAAGAAGCTACTGCACTCAAAATCTTGCTATGGATAAAAGGAACAAACCTTATATGCAAAGAAAGACAAATATCTATTCTTAGTATAATCTTGCTAGTCTTAGTCTTACCAAAAGATTTTTTTTCTAGACCATTAACAAAGATGCAAATCCTTACAGTTCAAAATTCATACAGTTGAAGTAAGGTGCACACAAACCTTCCAACATCTCCTCCATCCTCTGTGGTTATCTATCTGCCTTCCTGCTATAAGCAATGATACCACTGTATTAGCTGGGCTACATAGCTATGGATCCCTGACAGGCCTCAGAAAAACAACAGACTCATTCTGTTGTCTTTTTTTTCCAGGCCATCCTGTTAATGCTTTCCTAATACTGTGTGTCATGGCAGACACAGTTGCATTGGACTAGGTGAATAAGAAAAGTATTTATCCCAAAACCTGAGGAAAAAAATCACTGACTTAATATATACTTTTGCTTTTCTGAATCTCCACACAGTTTCAACGACTGAAATATTTTTATTCATGTGTTTATTACACAGAACAGCACCTATTCGGCTTTAAAAATTGTCTTCGCTGGCTTACCTTCTGGCAACCACTTAATCACTTTATCCAAGGAGATTTACTGGAACATATTATGTAAAAGATATATGAGAAATTAGCAGCAGAAGCAGAACTTCTCTGGAAAAAAAAATACATGTGGATAAGCTTCACTACAGAGTTCATAAAAATAATTATTTGAAATTTTATAGATTTATGATACCAATCTTCAGCTAGTTATCACTGTTTCAGCTCCAGTGAAGCCAAAGAAATTATGTCTACATCTACTAAAGTTTTACTCCACACAACTAATTGTCTCAGCCAGAAGTATGGTGTCAATTTAAAATTCTTAAATGGCAATTACAGGTAATGCTTCTAAGATTTTATTTCTTTTCGAAGAGAATCTTGGAAAAATAACAAATGAAATCAATTTGTGATAAGCTGCAGAGTGCAATTCATAATGCTGCAATTTAGAAAATATGTCTTACTGCACAAAATTGTGCTAGCATGGTGTACCAAATACACCATTTACCTGTTTTTTCAGCCTTGCTAATGGCCCTTACCATGTGTTTCAAAGAAGCGGTGGGAGAGGTAGAGAGAAAATTAATACACAAAATTATACCACAGAGATAACAATGAGAAGGTTTTCTCCTTTCCTCTTCCTTTTTTCTTCTTCTGTCCTGAAGTGTATGGATTTGTAAACTCTACACAATTCATTCTTGTCCTGGCTGTAAGTAGTGGGAGGGGAGCAGCTGAACTGGAGTTAGTGCTGGCTGAGAAAACAGCAAAGCTCAAGAGCTCCACTAACAATCTGGGACTGTTTTTTCTTTGCATGATGTCATAAAACCAGGATGATAGAATAAAATGCCTACCCTTCCCTAGAGAGTCCTCTATGCAGTTCTCACACAGCATCTGTAGACCCAGGTGCCTGAGGGATCTGACACTCAGATTATTAATCAGAGTCCACAGTTGCTACTTTCTTGTATGCAATACTTGGGTAGAAAGTGCTTAGGTATACAGCTGGATAATGGAATTCTGCAGAAAATTATCATTGAAAATGAGTCATAAGGAAGTCTTTGCATCTGCTTTCAACCTCTTGTCCCTTGAAAAGCTGTTCTGCTGTTCTGTGCACCTCCCAAACCTTCTACATCCCATTTTCATTCAAATATTTATGCCTTTCAAAATAGAATCAGAGAAATCTCAAGTTGCGAGAAATCTATAAGGATCAAGTTCAATTCCCTGTTTCTCACAAAACTACTTAACACCAAATCTGGTCACTAAGTATCATCCAGACACTCATTGAACTGTGACAGATCGGTGCCATGATCACTTCTCTGGGAGCCTGTTCCATTGACCAAACACCCTCTCAGTGAAGAACCTTTTCCTAACGTCCAGTCTGAACTTCCCCTGAAGCAGCTTCATTCCATTTCCTCATGTCCTTTAACTGGTCACCAGAGAGAGCAGATCAGCACGTCCCCCTTCACTGCCTGCCGTGAGGAAGCTGTAGACTGTGATGAGGTTAATAGCCAGTCAGTACGCCAGACAACACATCGGGCCACACACAAAATCATGCTCCCAAGAACAGCAGCACGCCCCATCCCTTTGCTTTGTTTTAAAAATGTGTTTCTTCAAATCTAAGAAATCCCACTGATACCAGTATGCATTCATTCAATGCATGTCTTATCTCTCAAACTGGATCCAGGATGCCCTTTTTCCCAGTCGTTACATTCAGCCCCACATGGTTTGTTTTTTTCTTAAAAGTGTATGTCTCCCTCTAACAGAAAATCAAATATAATTTTGAGTGTCTTAGAGGTGAGGCTGTATATTTGGAAACAATATTGGTAATGTGAGGCCAGCTCAAGCAGTCCCCTCACTCATCTTTTTGTTCTGGACTCTGCTTTCCTGGAAAAAAGGAATATGCGCTTGTTAGCCCAGTGACCTGCTTTGGTTCACCGCATGGTTGCATAAACCTTTTTTCAAGATCTTGAAGTAATGTGCAAGCCTTAGAAATGCACATTTTGATTGGTCTTAATTTGTTAAAGAGCTCATTAAAGAAAGACAATAAACCAAACCCCAAACCTAACATTATAGCAAATACATGAGCTCGTAGCTCTGTTATAAGGTTGTCACTTTTGCAGTCAATGCAGTTGCACAAGGCACTTATAAAAAGTACAGTTACTAACTTATTCAGATAATATATACAGGCATTCTTGGGAAGGGAATCCCAATTCCCCTGAAGTCAAAGTCAAAATTACCAGTGATTTCAACAGAGTCAGATTCACCCTTCAGAGTGAAGAAAGAATTCAGGCTATTTGATTACACAGCTCTTATTATAGTGACGTGTATATATATGCATATATATAAAAGTTCCAAGTCTTTAGGATCTACTATAAAAGAAATACTGAAAAATTAATTTATCGTAAAACAGTAGATAACCAACATACTACAAGAAACATTTTACAGTATAGTTCAGAAATCATCACTTAGCAAATTTTTAGTCCGTTCAAAGTAAAATACTGATTTTTTAAACTCATTTTATTTTCTTTCTTGTGAAGCTAAATGTCATATACAGCATAAAGGAAGCAACAATATGGAATTGACTCAAATTGTGTTGCTTCTTATTCAATAATAAAATATGATGCTATCTGTTATACCTGTTATCAATGTCTTTTTATTCTGTTTTTTTCCAGTTAGAAGCGAGAGATTTGCTTATCTCTTCAGCTGGCCCATGACAGCCAGAATACACCAAGCTGGCAAAGGGCAAACAAGAGATCTGATTTGGAGAAAGCATTCTAAATGTCAAATTTGTCATTTGCTTTTTCGTATACCATCACATACCATCCATGCCTTCTGCAGAGAGTAACTAAGAAGTGTCTGACTCTATTAGAAACGTTGTAAAGTTGTTATTTATTACAATTTAAAGACAGAATCAAGCTATGAACAAAGCTGGTGGCACAGATCACACCACCTTGGAAGGCAAAAGAGTTGAGGTTACACTGCAAATCAGTTCACTGCACAGACAAAACTGAAAACTTTGAAGAATCCACCCATCAAAGACTTTCTGCTTATTGCAAAAGCCATACACAACTCCCTCCAATCTTTCACCTGCAATCTCACAAATGTGCAGTTCCAATCAAAGTCAGAGTAATCTATGTCTCTAAATACAAACTATAAAGCGGGGAGCTGCTAGTATGGAGGGAAAGAAGCAGTAAAATCCTGGCAGCCCCAGCTGTGAGCGAGAGACCTATTCATAAATATCTCTAGGCCCAGCGGATGAATCGGCTCCCTGGTTTCCAGCGCTGAAGGATAGAAACCTCAGAAGACACTGCATTAATGACGGCGAAAGAAGGTCTTCCTCTCAGGTATAGGCTTAAAATTCATATCCAGGCCTAAAAATAGAACCTCTCAACCCTTTGCTTTGCTAGAACAAAACCTGTTTTACTTCCTACTTTTAAAATGATTCAAACACACCTAAAGGGGAAGGAGATTCTCCTCTGTCAAAGGTAAAAGGCCAAAGAAAACAGAGCAGTGGCAGCCTTCAGGGTACCTAAAACCCGAGACCAGACTAGGAGTCTCTAGAGTCAAGTTCTCCTTTGTAAGCACATACAGAGTCAGTCTGGCTCCACTGTCAGCAGTGCCAAATATTAGGATCTACAAAGATTCAGTCCTGCTGAATGTCATCTGCGTGATCTCTTGGAAAGGGAAGGTTATGGGAAGACCTCCCATGGCTTCAGGAAACCTGTGTTTTCACAGATCCTATTATCTTTCTGCACCAACACAAAGTCATATATTAATTTATAATTTAGTGAATACTGAACATCTCTTTCTGTAAAAAAAAAAAAGACTCTTAGACTAATAACGCTAATCCTCTACAATAGATTTGAAAATGTGCTCAGAATTTAGCAAAAACCTGCTAAAAATATCTCATTGTTACAGCATGTATTTGTATAATCTATTTATCACAAGCGCTCATGTGTGTTTGTGTGTGGCCATGTGCGTGTCTGTATCACTTCCACTTGCACTTTCATCTACACTTCTGCACCCATTATGTTTGGCTGTCTTGCCAGGAATATGAACTGTGCCTGGAGGAATTAACTGCAATCCTTTTCATAAAGAATCTAAGTCTCTCTGGCAACCCACAAGCTTTAGTTCCATTATCTAAATCTTTTATCTTCCTTTCTTTGATTGCAGGATAGTTTTTAATCTCTGTATTTTTCACTGAATGAAGTGCAGATGAAGTCCTCTTACATGACAGAAATATTCCACCTTTCCTGTGAAATTGCCCTGAAGGTCTCATCAAAGAGAACACCCTCTGAATTAGTAGGTGCATATGTTAAAAATAGTCATTTGCATTTCATTAAAATAACACAGGCTCACTGCTGTCCTTTGGTCCTAACAGAACTCACTTTTCTTCTTTCTGTCTCTTTGAATTTGTGTGCATTGAAAACAGCTCTTTTGTAAATATAATCACCATCCTTCTTTTTTAAGAGTTATGAGAAGATACTTCCTCTTCCTCTTTCTTCAATATTTCCTTCTTATGCATAAAGAAATACTGTGCCATTCTGCAACCTGTTCTTTTAGTATAAAAATTCTTATGAAAACTGCCTTAAACCTAAAGAACTGTAATCACATTGGGTATTTTTCTGTCCATTCCCTCCCTTTCTTTTCGTAACACAAATCTTGACTGCCCAGTCCTGATCTTTCTGTCACATTCACAGGGAGGATCAACTTGTACCTTGTTTGCCAGTATGAGGGTGGTAGTGGGTTTCTCAAGCAATTTTTCCAGTCACCACAGCAGAGTTTGCAGAGCTTGGTGGCTGTGCACGCCGCTCTGAACGCATTTCACTACCTTTGTTCCCTGGCCCTTACGCTTGTCCCTTCTTATCCCCTTTCAATTCCGCAGCTCCAGGATCACAGCCCCAGCTATCCCTGCAGTATCACTGTCCTCTTCCACATGCAAGCTCAGGCCAATGCACGTCGGTTCATTTGTCAAAATCTAAGCAGACTGTCCTGGCTGCAGGAAATAAAGCTTTTGACGAAGGCCCTTCACGTTGTAATTGCTTACTTTCTGGGAGTAATGCCATGCCCTGGATGCTGGACCTTCCCAGTCAAAATTCTGGCTTTACGACGCGTGCTTTGTGCTGTGCCTGGCTGGCTTTACTTGCCCATGCCACACATCGTGCCTTAACAAGCTGCTGAGTTCCTGTGGAGCCATTGAGCCTTTATGCCTCATCTCTCTCTCTCCCTTCCAGGCCTGTCCGAGCTGAATAACACAGCACGTGCACAGACAACATTCCAAACAGAATTTCACACAGAAAACAGGATGACATGGAGTATATTCTCCTATCCAAAACCCAATAAATATTTTCTACTCATGATGTGTAAGGTTTATAACCTAAATTCAGCCTGAGGGAGCAAAGCAATTTATCCCTAACACTGCCTTCAACATCACCAAGGACAGCAGAAAGATGTAAGAAGCGCCTTGCTGTAACAATAGAACTCACTTATCTTATAGTTATACTGCTTTTCCTATATAATACTTTATATTTATACCTGAGACAATAATACTTATTGGTCATAATAACTGTTACAATGTCATTCACAGGTAAAGACAGAGTATCTGACATTTACAGGAAAAGTCTGATATTCTGGATTTCTTTTTGTCTTAGGAGATTCTTTAAGCAAGGATCTAATGCCCTGACACTTTTCAAACTCAGACCATTTTTTTAAGACTTAAGAATAAGTTCACAGTCGGTGAGAGGGCATCTTTTCCACTGATTTTTTCCCTCATGTACTTATCCAGGGCTGGCTTTCAGGAATCCCCTAGGGTAGAAGAGCAATTTTTGATCCTTTCATAGAGACTGAGTTAGCAGCACCTCAGCCTCAAAACATGACTATGTTTCAGTTATCTTCGGTTTATTAACTAGAAAACAATCCACATTTACAAAAACAAAACTGTGTTTTCTACACAAATTGCTCAACCAGGGGCATTTCTCACGTTCAGGAAAACTTTCTCATCCTCAGCAACATCTTCCTAAGCATTATCGCCTTCAGCACGAAGCGTGAAGAGCACTCATGCTGGCACCAGCTCTGGCATCGGAACTCATCAGGGCAGCACGTGCAAATCAGAGCAACAGGTACATGGTGGGACAAGTGCACAATAGGTAAAGGTGGCGGGGTTCTGAGCAGCTAAAAACAGTAGAGCAAGCCCTGTATATAAGGTTATTTTCATACATTAGCTATCATGAGATAACACGACACAGCTAAATCATTTGCTTCTTAGATGTTTATTTTTTATTCATTACATTTAAAGATTTAGAATATTTAATTTCTTTAGTTTTTGCGGATTTCAAACATCTAGAATTACTCCACAAAAATATCTTGCATGAACAGGAAGGAAAAATTATGTATTGTAATTGTGCTACTACAGCTATCCAATTTTCAATGCTTACAGAAGGTCTTTGAAAATTTTGGATAAAATATAGCCTCTTGGACTGTTTTATTTGTCCCATCCTCGAGGCTTGCACATGATTTTCTTAGAAAATTGAGTATCAGACACCAGTCAAAGCAGTGAAATGCAAATTCTCAAACAAACTTTGTAAAATTCTGGATATGCTAGTTTATCCTGTATTATTATCTTCCTTCTTTTATCCTATAATCTGGGGCTGAGCTGTCATGCAATGTGTTCCATCTTTGCCTATCTCAGGCAGTACTAGCATGCACTGGCTTATCATCTTACTTGATACAGTTTGTCCACCATTCTAATGTCATTATTTGTCTTATGATAAATTCTGTCAAGATTGGTAGAGTACGATTAGATTTCCAGACTCTAAAACAGAGACAGAAAAGGCTCTTTAAAGCCCACTGATAGGTAAACAAAAATTCCAGAAGTCTTATCTTGTATGCTGAAGACACAGGGGGTCAAACTGACCAAGATATGGGCTCAAGGAACACAGCTGGGCACAAAGCAAAAAGCAGCCCGGGGTCACTGCACATAAGCTTTCTAGTCTGTCCCTCCCTGCCTATTGATGCTTATTGCCTGCTAAATGAGACAAGTTAAACTGTCTTAATTATGCTGCTCAAGAACAAGAAGACCCTCTATACAGTTCTTCCTTAGTAAGGTGAAGTCAACTTTTCCAGCTAGAGTCAAATAACCTCAGAAGCTGTAAGAGGTAAACCCATCACCTGGCGTGACACACAGTGTAATTCACATTCTATTTGTCAGGTGAAACTTCCTCCATGATGACATAAAAAAATCCAGTCTATTAGTCCTGGGTGGCACTGTGCCCATGTGTACTGCCACGTGGGGATGCACAGTCATGTTGCCTTTCTCCTCCTTCTCACACCTTAATCCTCACCAGGTCTTCTGCTCTGGGAAAGGTGGGAGCCTCCTTCTTCAGGCACTACTTGATCAAAGACACCAATGTATCTGCCAGCGTCCTGTACCTTTCTATACAACACATCACTGTAAAGATGCTCCAAAACTACTGATGGTCATGTCCCATTTTGACATGCCGCAAATGAGATGGTCAGACCATCCTCGCCCCTTTCTGTCCAGAAGAGCAAATGAGAACTAGTTCATTTGCTATGACTGTCAATCTATTACAACTTTCGGTTTGAGCAAATATCAAACACTCCGCTTAAGAGATATTGTGCCCAAATGTTCCGGCTCACAATTGCCAGCTTTAGTTATTAATTCCATGGTAGGTGAAGCTGAGAGATAAATTTGGTTATAGATTTAACAGAGGTTATATTTATTAACCCTTATTTAATCATCTCAGCCAAGCAAACAGCTTTGATCAACAGCGTAGAGCTATAGTTCAATATTTACAACTCGCATGAAAATATGGCATTTAATCTAATCAAGCTGGCCAATGCTGAACATGCCACATTAAATGTTTGCTCTTCAAATCTGGCATTCATTCATTCTGTCATTCTAATTCCCGAACCCAATTTGAAAATAGTTTGCATTACATGCTATCTTGCAGCTTTATGTATTTGCCTACTAAACACAGGTTAAATGACCTTGTCTTGGGAATGTGACATTGTTAAAATCAAAGAATAAATGGAACAGTATTATCTACTATAAAAAAAATCCTAATGCATTGCTAACAGGAGAAAGACAAAATACCTCTCTTATTGCAACAGTTCTCTTGTTACCAAAAATAGTCTTGGCTTTTGTTCCTCAGCAGAACATAAGCACCTTGTGTGCTGATTAGAATTTTTTCTCTTCCCACTCCAGTCAAATCTTTCAAACAGTAGGTTCAGAGATGAACAAAACAACGGAAAGACAGCAAAAATAAACAGTGTAAAGTTAAATTCTCTAAAAAAAATGACTGCCTAAAACAAAGCAGTGAAGCCTGACTCTAATCTCTGACAAACCAGTTCCAGTAAAGCAGAAGTAATTCTAATGATCTTGAAGGAGGTACAATGGGAGAAATGGGATCACAGTCAAAGTCTTATTTCCTCATTGCTTCTTGGGTTTCTCATACTGGAATTGAGGGAGCAAGTCAAAAAAAATGCAGCTGTATTAAAAAAAAAAAGAAAAAGCACAACAAAAAAACCCAACAAAACCCAAAAAGCAAACAAAATAAACCATGCACACAAAAAAATCAAATCAACATTTTAACTCTCGTCACTAATTTGGAGAAAGGACAAAGTTTTATTGCAAATTGGAAAAAAAAAAAAAATAATAAAATGGTATCACAAGGGCAGAACTAATTAGAAATTAATGTTGAATTAATTTTAAAATGTACGTATCTTTTACTTGCAGTAAATTTTAGTACAGACTCTTTTCATAAGTGCACAGCACCTACAGATGTGGAAAAATCAAACTTGTATAAAGAGGCAGAATTGTTCTGATCACCACTAGGAGAACACCTGTGTTCCGAATGTTTCTTCAAAAGACTGATGACCAAAGTAAGGAACTGCAGTTGTGAGAAGGGCAGGTCAGGGCACGGCCACTCCATCGGGCCACGACGGCACCGCGCTGTGCTGTGAGATGTACCTGCTCCCGGAGCACTGAGCACGCACCTCTCTCGCGCTCTGCCAGACTCTGCGGCATGGACTCATTCTTTGAAACAGCTGTTATATTTTCAGCCCCACTTTATCATGTGCAACAAAGCACAAAAAACATTTCTGTAGGCCTTCTTCTACACACAGACATGTCAGTATTAATATCAAACTTGCTTTCTTCCAATACACTATGTCCTACTGTCTCAAGCCCTATTATATTTTTTTTGCATATATATATGTAGCTATCTACCTATAACATTACATAAATGGTTTAAAGGGGAGAATATCAATATAGTTGACATAATAATACAAAGACTATAGTTATACACCAGACTATACATTACACAAAGAAAATTAAGTGACTTGTCCATGCTTGCAAAGCCGGAGCGAACAATAGACATCCAGACTTTGATTCGCCTGCCCTAACTTAACGTACCTGGAAGTTAAATTCTGGAATCACAGCTACTCAGCCTAAGTTCCTCTTACGGCCAATGAAGGAAGAAGAGCAATTTAAAGCAGCTTTTATCTCATCCTAAGATATGTTGCTTTTTGAGGGTCTCATTCTCGCCATCCACTATAAAGGCAGCATAGGGCTTCCAGTTCAGCCATAGATAAATTTATACACTTAAAAGTTAGGTGATATGGACCTACCTAGATGTCCTGATTCCTATGCTACATATGAATATATCTGAATAAAAGTGATACATATCTGTGTTGCAGAGAGGGAGAACTAGGGAGTTTGGTTAGTATTCCTGTGTAATTCTCCATCCCTGCCATCAGTACTTCATTTTTTCCTTCCCTCCACTTACAAAATATCTGACTGCTAAAACACGATGAACTATTTTACTGTTAAGTGTTTAAGAAGAGATAAATGATGGTTTGAATGTTAATGCACCAAGGTAGATCAGAATCTTAGCACTGTTAAATGGTTTCTGAGCCACCAGAGCATAGCGTCGGTGTTATAAAGAAGCACTCCCTGATGGATTGTTAGCAATACTCTAACTCTTTTCAGGACAATAATATTGACTTCACATTAGATAAACATGAATCTTCTAAACAAGAGGTGAATACACAGGAATCAGCCTCTTCTTTGTGTCTAGCAGCTAAAAGGCAGCGGGACACACTCTATAGAGTTTAATTTTAACTATAATTAGCTTTTGCAGTGAAGTGCAGTAAGGTAAAAAATGAAGCATAGTGTCGCAACACAGGACTAAAGAGAGAACAGAGGAGGTCATACTCTTTACCTTGACAATTTTTGGGTTTTACAAAACCCATTATTAGTAAAGAACAGACAATAAAGGACCTTTACACTTTCAAAGAGGTGTGAGAGAAAAATAAAAATATAAAAACCAGTGATGTATTGTATCTGTGGTTGTAAGTTGCTCAGAAGTGAATGTTGACATGACAGGCAAATGGACAGTGTTTCCTCTTTCCCTGTAGATCACATACTCTGAAAAACTAATACAATGGCTCAGAGAAATTGTTTAGCATTTACCAACCAGAAATATATGCTTTATGACCCCAGCAGAAGTCAAGAACATCAATGAATTTTTACCTTTACAGGTACAACTCTCTGTCTGCTAACAAGAAACAGACTAAATTCTGTCAACCAATATACTGGTATAAATCAAGCAAAATACACTACTACCAAGATTACGCAATAAAAATAAAAAAAAAGCAACCAAGGAAACAGTAGGGGAAGGTTTTAGAACTTTGTTTCCAATAATTATTATAGGTGAATCTTTTATAAAGTTATCATATGAAAAATCAGCACAGTGGGGTTTTTTTAATTATTCTGTTTTTTAGATTTAGAGTAGTAAGGGTCTGGAAAACAAATCTGCTTCTTGTTGGAGAAATAAAACTAAAATTCTTCCAAATTAGAGTGATACAGATCTTCAACAAAATAGATGTGTCACAGAAGAGACCGCTTTTTTATGGATGTAGATGTCTATTACATTCTAATTCTGTACTGATCATTTCCATACTTGCCTATTTTTCAGGTTGTTAATGCTCCAATTGAATTTATTAAGAATTTTGAGACTTTTGATAAGCAGTAATTTAATTTTTATTATCATTCTAACAGTAAAATCCAAAATTCTAATGTTTTTGGTAACCCATAAGTTGTCTTTAAATGACAGGAATGTAGGCACTAGAAATCCAGATCTTTAACTCTCATTCCTGCCAGCACTTACAGAAAGACAGAAATTAGAGTTTGTACCACAGTCATTCCCAGAAACATATCATCAGAAAACATGGATGGAAAGGATCTCAAGAGGCAGGCTAATGCACACCCATGCTCCAACCCTGAATCAGCTCTCCCCAAGCTCTCCTTGACAGATGTTGGTCTAAACCAGTCTGCAAGGTCTCTTATTTCAAAGATTAAATATCCCTATCAATAATACAACAATAACAACAAAAAAAAAAAAGATTTTTTTATATAAACTCATTAAACTAGGCTGAATTCCTAAGCATACTGAATTAATGAATTTCCACTCACACCGAATGTCTACAAGCTCACTGAGAAATCCTTTTCACAGAAAAACTGTGATGTAGTTAAACTATTCACTGGTTGCACATCTTTTCTATGCTCCGCTCCACCAGACAGAGAAAAAAAATTAGATGTACCTCTGCCACACTAGTGATACAAGGATCTCAAAAATGTTTTAAAGATACTGGTTATCTAAAGTTTGAAATAGCTAGGGAATACATTTTATTAAAGCATGTAAAAATAAAGCACATAGAATCATATACCTATTATTAAATATTGATGCATACATTGAACTGTGCTTTACAAGAAATGTCCCCTGATATTTACTTCATCATTGCTTTACTCAGAAGTATTTTCCAGAATATTGTATTATATTAGGCCATACCCTCAACTAGGATAAATCAGTATCATCCCATTAGCTTCAAATGAGCTGCACAGAGTTTAAACCAGTAGAAAATCTAGCCAATTTTCTTCATCATTTTACAAAAAAGCCCCTGCATGTAGCACAGAACATGTGTTTGAACACGAAGAAAAATAAGATTTTCAGTGTATGCACAGCAAGGAAAATTACTAGCTTTTGGATATTGCAGATTTAAGGGATATATGAGACGCTTACGAGTTTTCAGACCTGACTATATTGCTTTGGAACCTGGGCCGGGATAGACATGATGAAGAGCTTTAGCAGCGTGCATATTAGAAATTGGAGTAAGCTGCAACCAGGCAATAAAAATTATAGCAGAAAATACAATATAAGGATTTTACGAAGCATTGGAAACATCCAAAAGAGCTCATCTCAAGTTTTGCTTGCAAGCAAATTAATAACTTGCTCTTCAAGTACAAGCAAGTTTCTGCTTATCCTTCTCAGGGGTGGATACTTTTTAACTTTCTTCCAGCCCATCAGTTTTAGCTTAAGATACGGTTCATAAAAATATATCTGGAAACTCTTTTATGATTCATTTAATGTTTTGAACAACATGTCCAATGACTTAAGTTTTTATTTTAATCTGCTTCACACTCAGAACAAACACCATTTTTCCCACTGCAGGGGGATAGGGCAAGAGGGATTATTCTCTCTCTTGCATAATGGAAAAGAGAAGCAGATCTTCAGATTCAGCCAAGTAAAAAACAAGCCAAGCCAAGTCACCTTGCTCTAAATGCATTACTTCAGACTGCATTGTCTTTTTCACTAATTCAAAAAAAAATTACATAAGAAGATACAAAGGCCTGAAAGGAAATACAATCATTAGACAGTTCTGCTAAGTCAAGCTATCTCAGAAACAGCAAAAATTGACCCGAGTTCCTCAAGAACTAGAAGATGGGCCATCCCAGGAATGGAAAAGGCCAAAGCAAATGATGAAGCTAAGACAAAGAGCTGGGGAGGGCCTCAGATATCGGCTTGCTTGCCTTTTCTCAGGAGCAGTGGCAATGCCGACTTGAGAAGGGCATCCCACACAATCCAGTCCCCTCACCGGACATGCAGACAGTTGCTGATTTCATTTTGTGGGATGCTGGTTAAGACAGAGTAGGCAGTCGGACATGACTCTTTACTGCCTGAGAGTATCCTGAATGAGACAGCTACATGTTTTGTGACTGGAGATGGCCATGCTTCAGTACAAACTTGGATCAGATCAAACTCAATATTCACCAGAAAAACAAAACAAGACAGAAACAAATCAAAAACTACTCTTCAAGTAACCCACTGATTAAATAACATTTACGATAAAAGCGCTTGCTGTCAAGTTTACTTTCTGTTCTTTTTTCCTGTGTATTGAATAAAGAAATTAGGAAGAAGTGAATCAAAAAAAGCAGCGACGTTCTCCAGAGAGCAGATGGGATCCTGCTGTCAGCACCGGAGTCAGAGCATTCGCGGTACTTACTGCAATAGGAAGTCTCAGCTTTTCATCTATGTGCTGCTCTGTCTTGCCTCATAATGAAGTATAAAAGCCGTGAAACTTTGTGTTCCTACAGATCAACTTTAAAGTCCCTCTTTTTAATACAACCATTTCTCACTAACATGAGATTGAAAACAAAAAATACCCTTACTTTATCCACGACTTAAACATTCTAGGTAGATTCCAGTCAACATTTAGGCATATAAATGTAGGTATCTAAAATGCAGGCACCTTCTGCTAGGTATTTATGGTCCTCTTATACTCAATAGAAATCTAGACAAAATAATCAAGGAACCTCAGAACTCATGTTTGTTTTTTAGGGTAAACTGTCCTATGAATATTCCCTGTTCCAAAGATAATATAATTATTTTTTTCTTGTCATGAAGCTGTATTGTAATAAAGATATCAAAGATTAGTAGATGCTCAGAAATTTGTGGTAGAACTAAAAGTGTCAAAATCTGTCAGTCTTGTACTTTTTGTTTCAGAAAATATTTCTGGATTTACAGTATAACAGTTAAAGCTGAACCACTGAAAAAAAACATTAGGGAATATTCGTGAGGTACTCCCTTTTGTCAGTGGCCAGTTATAGCTTTTTTACATTCGGATCACTAACTGGCAGATTTTCATACCGAAAATAATGGAACAGATTACTAGTAATGACCACACATAAATGTAAGATTTACCATACAAGTTTGCTGTGGAATTTTGTATTATGCTATAGCGCTGTCACTGGAAAACGTCACTGTCAACTGATACCAATTTGCTGTTTGCTCAGGGACAGTCAAAGTAGACTTGAATGAATGACTAAACTGGCTAGGCAGCTCTTGGCATGAAAACAAGTGAAGACAGATACAGTGCAGGTACTGAATAGCTCCATGACTGTAAATTGATGAAGCAGTGCTGAAAGATATTTAGCTAATTACTTGATAAGAGGTGCGGAAAAAAAAAAGGATAATAAGAACCCTGAAAGAAAAAAAAGTCAAAATGGATTATGCAGCTTCTGCATTCACCAACTGTATCTCATCTTTAAAAACTCATAAACGAGATCAATCTATAAACCTTTAATTCCATTGTGGTATCTACATATACGTGGAAGCTAAAAAAATGAAAAAATAGAAAAGTATATGAATTCTTTCAACCACAAATGCCACATAAAGGAAGTAGGTGCCAAGAAGACAAATTTTATAACAAATGCTAAAATGTAAGAAAATCAGTAATTTCTTTACCACAGAGTCACAGAATCACAGAATGGTAGGGATTGGAAGGGACCTCGAAAGATCATCTAGTCCAATCCCCCTGCCAGAGCAGGAACCTAAATGACATCACACAGAAAGGCATCCAGGCGGGTCTTGAATGTCTCCAGAGAAGGAGACTCCACAACCTCCCTGGGCAGCCTGTTCCAGTGCTCCAGACATAATTTTATGGCTAAAATTAACCAGAAAGAAAGATGGAAATGAAGTTAAAAAGAAAAGGATTATGTTCTACAACCATGTATCATGGTTTATACAAAAGGATAAATTTTTTGGCTAACCAAAAAGAAATCTGTAATTGAACAGGACTTGAAACAAGGAAAATAATTATCAAATTATCATTGAATGACAAGGAAAACATATGAAAATAACTACGAAGAGACAGGGAGGTCAGAGCCTTGTTCTTTCCTCAATGAAAGTCTGCTGGCAGATTTGAAACTTTGGCTTCTGGGGTTTAACAGCCACTGTATCAGTACTTGCACCTAAAGTTACTGCAAAACATTCAGTGGACAGAAATCCTCACTCATTATCAGGTATTTTAATTTCAATTTGAAAAAATAAATAAATAAGTAAAAAATTACAGTATGCTGTGTTTTGGCTTTTTTTCCATTCCTCACAAGCGAGTTCTTCCCATCAGTTTCCAGAAGTTGCACTCAAAAAGAAGCAAACCTCTTTTTTTTTAACTGGACTTTAAAAAGTGCGACTTTCAACAGCTCCTCTCCGCTACTTAACCATCCTTCCATTTGTCTGCCCAGAAGGTGCAGCTCAGCCTTCCCAGTCGGCGTTTGCCAAGCTCCTGCTCCTTGCAGCAGTGTCCCACCGCAGCGTGGCTGCAGAAGCAGCATCCCTGCACCCAGAACATCAGCCATATGCTCATACCACGTCAACACGAACTGAAGACGTATCAGAAAGGGCTGTCAGAGCCAGCCTTCCGTCCGCCTGAGCCCTTCATTGCCAAAATCCTTCTCCTCATCAATGTGCAGGTTGCTTCTGACACCAAAAGCATATCACCCTTTGTACAGCTCAGTAAGATTTTAATTGTTGAGGTGCTCTCCTGTCTTTAAAATTAATTTGCTGCTTAAGAAAGAAGCAGACCACTCAAAGGAAGGATAGGTGCAAAAAGAGAAGCAAAAATAGTGTCTTCTTTCTAGACAATTAAATTTATGTCATGTGGCATACTATTTTGAAATATCACAGGAGAACTTCACAGTTTTAGTCCTCAATATCGATGAAAACACTTAACTATTGCACCCCAGCTTGTCTTAATGAAGTTACATTAAATGTACTTAAATATTTACAAAATCGGCTATTTACAGCCTATTCTTCATTTCTTTTATGGCCATTTTGTACTTACTACTGTTCTATCTCAAATACTTCATGATTAGCCAGGTAATCACAGTACCAAGTCCTGGATTGTATTTATTGATGTTGTTTCCAATCTTTTCTCTTTTTTTTATGGGGCTACACTTTCAACAGAGTATGGGAAAGACAACCTCAATCCTGAAGGGCTGAAGTAAAGAAAAGCAAGTGAAAAACAGTAAAAAGAAAAATATGTTACATCTGCTTTATAAACAGGGAACTGAAAAGAGAGACTGAAACAGAGAGACTGAAAAATGTACCCAACATCGCATGGAGATTGAAGGTAGAGATGGGAACCTAATCCAGACCTCCTACATACTCTTGTTTTAGTCACATACTATAGCTTCAGAGAACAGATGAACCTCGGAATGTATTTTTCCTAATCAGCCACAATCTGTTTGAAGTTTTCAGAGAACTGCAATTGAACTTGGAGTTTTTAAGAATATCCTCTGCGATGATGTTTTTGCACGTTCTCCTTCGACACTAGTAAAACCAACAGAAATACTTTGAAAAACAGGTCGAGTGCCACTCTGCCCGACCTTATCAATAATTCTGGAGAGGTTCTGTTCAAGTTCCAGACTAAGGTTAGAGTTGACTGTCATTGCATTACATTGCACAAGGATATCAGACGGTGTAAATTTTTTTCCTTAATTGTCTGTGCGTTCTGGAAGCTAAGTCATAGGTGATTTACCCTCTAGTGAGTGTTGTTAGTGCAGCATATTACACACTTGGCTAGCCCCAGTTCTTATTCATGGCTTTTTATTTTTATTTTCAAGGATTAGACTAAACCACGCATAGAGGGTAGGTAAGAATTTTTATTCTCTTTCATACCGCTGTGCTTGGAGATATGCAATGGAGAAACAAATTATAAAAAAAATATCAAACTGGAGAAGCTTCACTTTTTTACATAGATACTCGATACTAAAAAGGAATATACAAGGAGGTTGAACCCTTCAGCTCCTTTGAGTTTACATCTGTGTCATGCTTTATGGATTGGAGAAAATTTTGCAAGGGTGAAGATGAGGAATGGAGGTGTGAAATTCAATTACTATGCTTTGCAAAATTTAGGAATCTGTGCTGACTATCTAATAATACAAAATATAGTGACTCTCTCATTTTCCTTTCCGCAAAAGGCATGATTTTTTCTTTTATGAAGTAATTCCTTCCTATTTTTAAAAATAATAAAAACATTCAGACTTTTTCATCCTCCATGCAAAGAAACCTTTTTTCAAAGAGTATAAGGGATCTAAAAGAGTATTTTTTTTTTACAAAATTTGAAAACCTTAAACTTACTTTTTCACTTTCACAGATAAAAATCCATCATTTCATGATAACTTTTTGGCTGATGCGTGGTAAAACAGGATATGATTGGAACTGAAAGCTATCCAGTTTTATTTATCCCTGCTTCTCTGATTTAAAATGAAGCCTGGCTGTGTGCAGATGATAACTGTGAGCAAAGGTTGACATCAATTGGAGCTGTAGGACGAGCTGTCTCTGTGTGGGGGAAAATATCACCTTTTTTAAAAGATGCCGAGTGACACTGACAAAATAGACAAGGCAGTCTAGATCAATGACATAAAAATAGTTGTCATATAATGATTAGTGAACTACCGCTCATAATAATCTCCTTCAATAGACTCCTCTGAGGATAATGTTTGATTATTTGAACACATCATAGTGTTAATTACGGCTAGGCTGAATTTTACAGTCTAATTTGTATTTTTACAGTATGTGACATTTGAAAGCTTGAGGTAATTTTCAGTATCTTATTAGGTGTTTGAAATTCAGTTTGTAGCTTTTGCTTCAAACAGCAGCCTTTTAATTTAGTACCTCTTTAGCAGAGTGGGCCTGATACGGAATAATCATTAGGGCAGTAACCATATCTATAGGAAGTCTCATGGGAAGGTGTCTATCAATTTTCCCCTTAAAAGAAAAAAGGTATTAACAGCCATAAATCTAGTTCAGTTCTTTTTTTAGCTGCACAACAGAGGAGATTTATCTGACAGGAATCTGGGCTATCCTTAAAGTCTTCTAAACGATGGATGAATAATCCAGTTCAAGTAAAATACTAAACCAGTTATATATTGAAGAAATATAACCTTATACATCAAAAGAGCTCAAAGCATTTAACAAAAATTAATTTCATCTGTGCATCTGTCTTTCTCGCTCCACCCATTCCTCTAGGATATGTCCAGTGAATCGTGTTATTTGTACACAGCACACAATTAAACCTTACTGTTCACTCTTGAAACAAAGAACGATTATCCCCTATCCTGTACAAAAGGCAAGAGAGTAATAGAGAGAAATGCTAGTAGAGATATGTAGATGCATTCAAGATGTGTTCAACAAAACTTGATAATCAAGTATCCTGTCTTAAGGGGTGGGGCGGGGGATTTATCTCACCTCAGTTCAGGTGTCTGCAGTGTCACATTCTTCTTCCTTTATAAACAGTAACGAGAAAGAGGCACTGATGTCTTTTAATCTCTTCCTTTTAGCATCAGCTGGCCTGTGCTTCAGGGGGTTTATTGCTCTCTACTAACTGAAATGATAGTCCAGAGGACTAGATTAAATGGAGGTGTAAGGTGAATTCCTACTGCTGGCTTACTTAAATCAGATAGGCTCCAAACAGTGAATCTTGGTTCATTTCTAAGTTTTCTGCTGAGAAACATTAGTTTCTGACATTTGCTTTCCAGTTTGTACTAGAACTGTCAGTGCCAAGAGCAAAAAGTCTGCTTTCTGGAAATTTGCATACTCAAGCATGCAGTATTTTACTTTGAATAATCTTTTTGACATTTCTTGAATCCAAAAGTCTATAGCAGAACCATGAAAAGTCTCTTGTGACAGATCTGAACTGGAAGTTTGGGTGACATAAGTTTTACTGATCCTCCTCTGCTGCAGGTACTCCAGGCTCACAGCCACAGCACTGGTTATACTCTCTTTTTGCATGAGATTACAGAACAAATTTAAGAATAATGGGATTTGTTCCTAGTCAGGGTCGGTAGCAACTCATAGTCACTTTGCAGCTATCTATGTACTTACCTTTAAATAATCACAGTGTCTCCAGCTTTCAAAGTAAAGTTGGCTTTAAACAAAACTACATCAAATGATAATAAATCGGAAAGTGATAAACATCTATCTTTTTTTTTTTTCCCCTGAATTAAATAGCTTATATATTCCAATTATAACAATTTAGGATAGCCTCTAGACTAGCTAATGAATAGTTGAAACGGAAAAGGCAGTTGGAACTACAAGACTGTGAGGTGAAAAGTAAGTGTTTATTCTCAGGGTTTTTTTTAGATTAACATTGTAAACACAAGTGATGCTACTGATAAACAATCTTCATCTATTTTGATCGTATGTAAAAATAAACTATTAAATATGCAGAAAAAAATTATCAGAGCAACGGTGCAAAATTAAAACTGAACTAATCATAATTCTTCACTTTCTTCTAGTTATCATCATGTCTTCCTTGTAAGCTATGCTTCTTTCTCCGAAAACAGATTAGCTACTTTTTAATTGGATTGGGTCCAATGGGCTCAGACTGATTTGCTTCAATTCCACTTTGAGGAATCACAATCATTGTCATTACCACTGAAATAATGCCCTTTAGTTCTGTTAATTAGAGGTGGGATTGGTAACACCTCTTACTACTGACATTGTCCAGTTGAGTGACCAAGTGTTCAGCCAACAATGGAGGGTGTCTGGGCACGAACATGTACAATTCACTTTACCCCACTGATATAAACCATTTTCAGTTATGTAGAGAACGTTATCAAATGTTATTCATGTGCTGAAACATTTTTCTTTCTGGAAATTGTCCATATTTGCCTTGAACTGAATTTTTTAAAGGAGATTACCATGCAAGAGTAGGAGGCATTTTGAATGGATTTGGCAGTCATAGTTGTTTGATCAAAGAGTGTATCTTTCACAACTCCCCTGACTTCATTCAGTACAGAGAAGGAAATTGCTCAAGGAGCCAACTTACATCGACCCATCTAATGAAGACCTCTCCTGTATTGCTAACGTCATAAGGAGTTAGAAGGCAAGCAAAGACTGTGTCAAGGACCATAGAAAAAGAAAGTATGGTTCTTGGCTTCCATGGGATAATTAAATTCTTGAAACACACCATGGTCAAAATGTTTTTGTGAGCGGTCATTTTCTTAGTGCCTGATTGGAGATTTTTGGCAACAGATTTGGGTAATGGTTTGTCATTTACAGTTTCATTAGTAGAAAGTTAGTAGGAGCTAGACTTCAAAATGTTTAAAGCTTATAGATTGTGTCAAAATTGAGCATTTACTTTTGACCTTCTTATCTGAGTATTTCAGCTCTACACCTCAAAAAAAATTGAATATTTTTTTTTAAAGTGCTGCTGTGAAAATAAATTATAAGTACTTGTGAAGCTCTCAAACATTTGAAAACATTCCTGTAGGAAAATATGAATACTATACTAACTGTGTGTTGCACAAACAATGTATGACAAAGAAAGACTGGCATTGCGATAGGCTCACCTCAAAGACGAAAAACCCAGCAGTAAACAGCATGAATAGCAGATACAATACATCCGGTGCGATGTGCCAAACAAGCATTCTCTGAAAAAAAACATCATGAGCATTCAATTACAACTTATGATATGCTTACAAATGCTTACTCAATACTTAAAAATATAGAAAGGCTGGGGCCAGGCTCTTTTCAGTGGTGTTCAGTGACAGGACAAGGGGCAACAGGCACAAATTGGAACCCAGGGAGTTCCACCTGAACATAAGGAAAAACTTCTTTCCTTTGCTTGTGATAAAGCCCTGGAACAGGCTGCCCAGAGAGGCTGTGGAATCTCCTGTGCAGCCTGCTCTAGGTGAACCTGCTTTAGTAGGAAGGTTGGACTAGATGATCTCCAGAGGTCCCTTCCAACCCCTACCATTCTGTAATATTCAGTGGGCTGAAGAGGGATTAGACAGTGACTTTAAGATTTCCTAACATTTCAGAATTTAACTTGACCTCCTCACTAATTTTTTTATTTAATGTACTTTTTAATTTGTTTTCAGTTGTTGTTGTATTTATGTAACACCAGAATGTCGAGACATGACCATACAAAGGTTACAATGATGTAGGTCTTGGCTTCTACAGTTACTACAAACAAAGGCTGAGGTCATGCAGCTGAATACCTGTACATTAAAGTCAAGTTTCTGATGGAAACGAAAAACATTTAGATTATTTTCACATCTTCACCTTGTAACATTATGGCTTGCTAAATATATTGAGGAAAGAGACATGTTCTTTTCAGCAGTGTCTGCCTAAAGGTGATCGCAGCTTCCTATTTCTACTGAATATTATGCTTCTTTGTACATGCAGGTAAGATAGCAATACATTTCTCAGAATATTCAGCAACGAATTTGCATATGTCTGAGGTCATACCTCTACACCTTGGAATCCATTTTGTTTTGCTTCTTTTAAATATTCTGCCCAGCAATTTTGTTGACAAGAATATTGAAGGGGAAAATTACGTGACTATTACAGAGAAGTATATTTGGGATGCAGAACTACTTATCAATACAGTCAAATTCTAAAATTATACATCTTATACAACCAGGGAACAAAAACCTTCCATGTGATGTCTATTGTCATTTAAATATCATTAATTTTGAATGCCAGGTATGCCAATAATCTCCTTATTCAGAAATATTTGTAGAAACAATTCATGAGCTATCTGGAAAAAAAAAAAAAAGAAGTGATTCTAAAAAAATGTCAGCTCTCAAGGGCAGTCTTTACAGAAAAAAAAAAAGAAAGTAGAGACAAATGTATGATTTATTGATAATTACTGACATCTATATGGTCAACTCAGTAACAATCTTTTCTAGAGCTTTTTCTGGGTGAAAAAAATAAAAAAGAAAGGTTGTTTAAAGCCCAAATTCTAGTGCAGTTCATTAGCAAGTTACCCAAGTCTCTTCACTAGCAGGCAAATTAATTCCAATTTCTTTCAAAAGAAAAGCTACAGGATGCAAATCTTTTGATATCTCTAAAGCACTAGCAAGGCATCCACATGTCAATCAGATGGAAGATGCTCAGTGTGTTGAGGTCACAGTATTAGATACTGGGACAGACAGCTCCTGGGAAACAGTCCTTCTAGGAAGGTCCAGTGTAAGAAACAGCCACATTTTCTGGCTCTCTTCTGACTGCTCCAACCTGCACTTTGCACCTCAGAACCTCACCGTCCAGCTGTAGCTCGGATCTGGAGTGAAGTCATGTCACAAGAGTAAGATGCAAGAGAAGTATGTCCCTCAATGAACAAGAGAGAACTAAGTTTATCTCTGAGTCTCCAATCATGAAACTCATGAAGATCGGGATGTTAATATATGTAAATTGTCTCACCTCATGCAGTATAACCTGTATACTTGCCATGGCTTGCAGAAGCAGCAAAATTCTCCAGGAAGGCTTGTATTTTTACTGGGAAAGGAAGAAGTAGGAAAACTGATCTGAATTCCATCCACTGATGGAAGTGGACAACAGCTTGGAATTGTTTTGCTTACTAGTTAAGTTGTTTGGCTAACTTGTTAAGAAACTGCACTGGCTTTAGCTGTTGATGTTTCTACGGTGAAAGGAAGAGGGTGAAGTTTTGAGAATAGTCTATGGACAGCTAAGAAGAGAACAATTTGGAGTTTCCCTATATGAAAAAAAATGTGCTTTCAAAGAGAACTATTCAGTTTTTTAAAACCTCATAATTTAATTTATCATTCCAATGCTAAATTTAAAAGGTTAATATGGTAACATTTACTGCTGTGGATATTGGTAGCAAACTGTACATTCCAACTTCAGTTTATTGCCCCAGGTAACCTGATTGTTACTATTATTAAATTGCAGAATTTATTGGGATTTTTTTAACAGTTCTCTCTATAAAATTAGCTAAAAAGTGGTTTTAAAAAATACTGCTGAGCTTTCTTCATGTCTGTTCTGTTACTGCTGTTTTAAAAAAGTGACATGCATATTTTGGGGCCCCACAAACCTCTTTGTATTTCCTGGGTTTCCATGATAATAGACTAAATTAGGGCATTCTTAATCAGAGTAGATGGGAAGCTACAGACAAATCTGAGAAGCTGTACTTGATGTAACCTTTCTGTACAAACTGTTACCTTGCAGTCTGTTATGTGAAATTATTAAACTTGGTTGAATAAGAGCATTAAAATTGAAGTGATACAGGGGGACAGATCAATGACAGGGAAAAGAGGAAGTAGTAGTGTTTTTATGTACCAATTCAAAAGTAAATATTTATGTCTTAATCTTCAAAAGATTTCATCCAAGTCCGTCTTTGTAATAACTAGCCTGAATCTGCCTGACCTTGTAGGCAAATAGATTTATTTCACTTTATGCAGACAAAGCCACCTGCGTGCTGATTCCCATTCCACTTCGCAAGCTTTTCTGCAATATCGAGCCAAAGCTCTGGAGGCCAGGAAATACAATTTTTAAATGTGGTGTTCTTCCATCTTTCATCATGCTTTTCAGACAGAGACAGGGAAACTGGCTCAATTCTCTAGATCAAAACAAGAAGGAGATAAGAGAATTATAGTCCTGTAGCAACACTATTAAAAAATAAAAGAAGATCCTTGAATAGTCTACCTGTGAAGCTAATACTGTAGTACTCACCTTGGGTGGGCAAGAATCACTGCTGTTGAGTTTGAGGAAAGAGGAACAGACATGCTTCTCCAACAGGTGCTTCTCCATTCAATGTTTAAGATATCTCCAACCGATGCCCAGAGACCAGCTGGACCTCTTATAGGTGAGCGCTACGCTGAAGTGTCACACTCGCTTTCCATGGCACAGAGGACCAGTTAATACTTGATTGGTCTGAACAATCAGAATGGTTTTCAAAGGAGAAACTGAGAAAGCCTCAAAAACCCCTACATTTTGACATGGAGTCAAAATACTTGGAGTCAGTATTTGAGCTCAATAATGAAAGGAATGTTTCCTTTCCTGTCATGAGCTTCAGAATCTGAACAACTGCATATAAAAATAGACAGAAACATCTCCCAATACTCATTGTCCATTTCTTCCTGAATTGACCTGTGGGAGAAGGCTGGCCTGTCCACATCACTGCAGGCCTAACCTAACTGTTTAGGGTTGAGAATCGTGACAGGTATATTGTGCTATAGGAAAGTGGTGTCACAGACACTGCTAGAACAAAAAATCCTTGTCTTCTTTATTCCCCACTGATTACCTTTATTTCATCAATCTCCACATCAATCCTTCAGCTATTAGGCCTTGACATTACGTCAGATTATGGTGGTTCTACTCCATGGCAGGATATCACAAATATAGCTACAAGCATTGTAAAACCTAAATTCTTTTGGGATTTGAGCAGGAAGTATGGAATATACTCGCACTTAGGGACTTCTACTAGATATTTTGCTTTACTCTCAGGATACATTGAGGATGCTGAGAAAGCAGGTTTGGAAAATTACCCAACATGAACAGATATTTGATGAGAGGTTAAAGAAGGTTCTCCAGCCTTTCATTTCATGTGCAGTAAAAGAGCAGCTTTCAAAGACCTTCTATCCTGAGGTTACATTATTGCATGGGGCAGGTTAGGCAAGTATGTACAAGCTATTGGATGAAGATCATAATCAGGTACATCTAGTGCAGTTCTAGCAGGAGATAATTTTTTTTTCTATCTGAAGTGGGGTCATGTGTGATCAAGATGTCCGCGGTTCCAACGTAGAAGGGCTGCGAAAGCCAGTTTTAGGAACACAGAATATCGATTTCAAGTAAACATGGGAACTCTCATTGTCTCTTCTACAGTGTTTATTTTATACCTTATTAGCCCACTCAGCTTCAAATGAGCATGCTCAGAGGAAAAACTGGGGATGAGAAAACAACTTTGAAGAGTTTCTATTCTGCTTCATACTGGTGTACATCATACTACACATACTACACCACAACGGTGTTGTGATACATACCCAAGCATATTGAAAGCTCGGGTCCACAAATACCAACTTTACCCATGCTAATGTTGCCTTGATTGAAATAGAACTTTACCTCCCCATCCTGAAAGGCAGACCTGTAATCTATTTTCTGCGGCAAGAAATTCAACCGCCCGGTCTAGGTAACCAGCAATAAAAATAAATAAATATATAGCATAGAAGTGGGGTTTTTTTTAAACTCATATTGGATGAACTGATGATAGTCTGATTTTTACAATTTTGCATAAAATGTCTATAAACAATTGCAAAAAAGACCTTTCATTTTTAAAATTATCATGTAGTTTCACTGAAATTATTTACTAGTCTTAATATATCACTAGGAACTCTGAGGCTGATACTTCATCAGCAGTCACAGAGCTATCCACACTTATTGCTAAAGTTCATTGTAATTATTACTACAACTATCGAACATCTTGAAACTGGAGACTGTCACTTCTTCTCCCCACAGAAAGACTTAAATGTGACATCTGGAGCCTGGTTTAGGGTCTTTTGTTAGGCTATCACTCACTTTATCATAGTCTTGCCAGACCAGAAACTGAGAAGCTCAGTATCAAGACCTCTTCCTCTTCCCAGATATTTTCTAAGCAGATTTCATACATGTACTCTCTCTCTGAAATGTTTTTGTAGAAAAAAAAACAGGTTTCCATCCTAATTTCTTCTCATTCAGATATCCCATCCTCTCGAAGGAACCATTTTTTTCTTGAGAAGAGCTTCTGCCATTACCATCAGGAATCCTTTCCCAGTTGGTTTTACAACCTGCTTTATCCCCTCCCAGACACTTGTCACTAAAGGTGATGCAGCTCATGACACACCATTTTTAAAACTAGATCCTACCTGGACCTAGACTATGCTGTGAAAAGCACTCTCTCTTAAGAGTTACTACAACTCAAATCAGGTGGAGGCAGGGAAATAAGAGGACAATGATACAGAACCCTATGCAACTCCAAGACCAAAGCAGACTAAAGGTGAATAAAAAAACCAAATAAATAAAACCCCACAACATATAAATTACTCAAATAGAACTAGAGTTTTCTAGAAATAATTTATGAAACGCACTTTGGGGGGAATGAAGTAAAACACTTCTTACCTAATGTAGGATTGGGAATTAGGGACTATGTCTGGACTACATCTGACATTCCCATTCAGGAGCAAACACTACTTCCCTGGTGCAGAAGTGTCCTGATTTATATTGTGGTGGGAGTAAGGAAGAAAACAGTCCTTTTCCTCGTAACTTGCTTTCTTTCAGCATGTCATTTTGTAAGCAAAGAAGAGTGCATGACCTGTGGGACTATCCTTTGTGAGCTGGTGAGAATGATGAGAGAAGCAGCAACTGAATGGAGCCTCCTGCCGTTTCATAAATGTAAGTTTGGATGCAACTCATAAATCTACCCATCACTTACTTACAACAAGAAGCAGTGTCTTAGTTCAAACACACTGAAGCTGCCAGAGGTAAGATACATATGACCAGCATAGACTGTTTACAATGCTCATATATGATAGTCACCCTACAAACACCTTTATATTCAGACAAGAGAGATGTATTTAAAAGGATAAATCCATCTTATGTTAACATAGGGCAGTAAACGGGGTTATTTCTCTCCACTGATTGTAAAGGCAGACCAGAGCAACGAGCTGAGATGCTGCTGGCTGCATTGCAAATGTGGAAAGTTAGGTGAGCTAAGTGTCTGGTGGTCTTTCAACTGTTTTCAGTGCATTTTTTGGCTCCTGAAAGATATCTGATGTACAAAAATTCTTTCTTATTTCAGAAAGAGTTAGAAGGGAAAAAAGATTAAGTAAATTGAAGAAAAGTGGTATTATTGCCTCATTTCTAGTATATATTTTCTACCAGTACGAAGCAGAATTTTCTAAATGTCTTCACTTGCTTTTACTTTATATTTTGCAGTCTCCCCCATCACTGTGATGTGGAAGATAAAGACGTTCAATTGTCCATATACAGGTACTCAGAAGACTGTTTAACCCAGCCTGTTCCATTCCTCCTCCTCGCACAAGGCACTTGTAATCAGATCTTCTGCTTTTCAGAGATCAAGGAAGGACACAAGACTACAGAGACAGAAAATAGATACTAAGGCACTTCCATGGACATCACTTGTAAACAATATATTTAGAGGAAATATATAATTATTTCTTTTTCTCCTGATGGTGTTCTCACTCTTTTAATACTGCATGCACTTATGCAATTTACAGAGTAATTTTATGGTTCTTAGTAGAGATGAGATAACTCTGATGGGAAAGATGGGAATGTCAAGGATCTTCCCAAAGCTCAGTCCAAATGATGAATATTATCTAACCATTTATAGCATTCTGATTTTACACATTTCAATTATGTGTAAGTATTATCCTTTAGATCGTAACTGACTGATTCCCCTGTTAGCTTGATCAGATTTCCTACTGAATGAACTGTGTAAGAGCTCTGGCTTTTGTTTTCCGATTTTGACCATGCTGTAACTTTCTTAAATACACATGGTGAATACCTGTATGAAGAATGACCCATTTAACGGGAAAAACAGGACTAGAGATGAGACCTAGGACTTGTCTTGGGGGGTGATGATCCTCTATCATTTTCCTCTCCCTACCTCCTTTCCTTCCTTCTAGAGTGTCCTCACAAGCAAAGATGAACCTGAAAAGCAGAGTTGCAGACTGAATTTGCATGGGGAGTGAGCATCAAGAACCTCACCCACAGAATTCCTCTACTTTTTCACCTAAGAACCATCATGCCTCGGGACGTGAGGAAGAAATTTCCTATTTAAAGACTTAGGTTAAAATATTAAATCCCCTGCTATAATTGAAATAGGTAAGTAAGGTGTTCATCCAATGGTGTGTTCACACATCTGGAACAGCTGGAGAAACACTGTTGTCATCTCCCCCTTCAATCTACTCTGGTGGTCCAGAAATATTACACCTGCATTACTGATCACTTGCAAGATCTGGGTGTCACCAAGTCTCACTAACCTTAACACCGTTTAAGCATCCAATTCCAGCTGCAAGCAGCTTGGAAAAATTCCCGTTTATGTGCGTAGCATGCTTTTCCAGAGAGCTGTGCTACCTCCCAGCACACAGATCAGCCTGCTGTATGTTACCGGCCACCATTCCGAGCAATTCTGCCTTCTGCAATTTGAAAGCACCTGCCTAGAATTATGAATTGGATGGAAGATGACTTTAGCGTGCATTTTCCAGCGGATTTTTATTAAGTGATCTGAAGAGGAAACTATTAATTCAGCCAGAGAGATTAGCAATAGTGACTGCACTACTCTGGGCAACATCAAGGATCTCTTCCTCCCCAACAGCCTGGCAAAGACAGCCAAGTGGAACTTGAAAGCCTCTTTTACATCTTTAAGCAGGCTTTCATTATTCTTTTGCGCAGTGTGTCCTCAGTGTTCTGTATTATAAATGAGCAGACTGTGACCACCCCTCCACTCAGCAGAGCTCTCATGTAGCACCACAGAGCTCTGGCACCACCGGCGTCCGCAGAGTGCCTCTTTCGCTGACCTGTAGCCCGCAGAGATTACAGAAGCACATTATTTCCCTGTGCAGCTCTTTCACCTCTCACTGCAACCATTTCCTACACAGACACAGAATTTATATAAAAGGCTTTCCTCAGCTTTCATCAAATCTAGGTTGCAGGCCTATTTCGTAACATTAATTCTCTCCCTCACCAACCGCCACATCAATTCAGTACTTTATAAACTATTTCAGGGATCCGATTTATCAGGCCTGACAGAGCTTCACACTGAAATAAACAGCACTGCCTCTGCCGAGCTCGCTCAGTGGCTCCTATTTATCATTATTTAATTCAAGGGCCTAAAATTCTCTGACATTATTAATAGTAAGATGAATCACTGGAAAACTACAGAATCTGTGACCAACGAGGCTGAAATAATCCATTTTGGTGAAAATGTCTATGTGGAATTGCATTCCCTGATGGGTAGCTGCTCTGTCATTAGCGACTCCATATGCATGGGTGGTAAGGAACTGAAGCATGAAGTCCCCAAAGAGTGGGCTACTTCAACTGCCATTATCTTCCCAACACTTAACACCAAAGCAGAAAATAAGGGAATACAGCACAGCTCTAATGCCTCTGTCAGTTGAATTTAAATGTACTAATTTAATCCTTTTTGTACATGATTAACTTTAACTTGTCTAAGGTTGAACTTTTGTGTTAACTGGACCTGCAAATCCATTAGTTCATTATGAAGACTGTATTACTTAGGCACCTTGATGAGAGATAATCAGCTGCCTGGAATGTATATGAGCACTTGCTGCCTTAATTTGGCACCTCATTAGTGATATTTTTCTATTTTGTTTAAATGAAAGGGATTACACTGGGAGCTTGTCCAGGGCCTGTGTTTTTATTTAAGAATAGTCAGCCTTATTCAACAACTGTGAGGCCCAGTAAGAAGTTAAGGAATGCAGAATTTGTTTGGCTCTCTGTCGAGAACACTGAAGGAACCTAAGGTAGCTTAGGAGGCAGATCCTGAGCTCTTTCCTAGAAGGCCTGAGCATTTTGACCCGGTGCCACGGAGGCACCAACAAAACAAACAGCAGCTGCTATCCAAAATGCAGGTTTATTGCAAGCTGGGTTGCCCAGCACTCCTTTTGACTAAATACAGATTCAGATGTCTGTCAGGAGTTTACTACACAACGAATCCCTAACTTTAAGGAATGACAAACCCAAATGGACAAACCCTCGCTCATAAAAGGGGAAACCTCCCACACCAGAGTGCCCGAGAGATCACTCACCCAAGGGGCGGGGGGGGCGAGGGCGAGGCTCACTCCATCCACCGAGACTCCCTCCATCCGTGCAAGTATCCAGACGGCGTGTCAAAGGGGAGGGACCGGCTGCCAGACCCGCTGCTCTGCGAACAACCAGCTCCTCTGGCTCTCGGGCAGGACCCCTTATACCCGAGTCGAGGGCGCCCTGAGGTCATTCTCCCCGGCTGAGGGACCAGCCCGGACAAAACGCGGCAGAGCCCGGCCAGGCCCAGCCCCCGAGCCTGTTTGCTGAGGGCTCCGGGCCCTGAGGCGCCAGTTAAGCACCGGGAGGTGCAGCTGAAGGGCCGAGGCCTCCGACTGCTCCGGCCTGAGGCGCCAAAGCGCTCAGCACTCCCTGTGTGCTCTGCCTGATTTGGCTGGGGGGAGGCTGCTCCTGCCACAGACCTGCCTCCCTGACAGAGGTGACCAAAAAACCTTGACAAAAACAGGTACTGAATAACTGAAGGTGTTTTGTAAAATTCTTTTTAAAATTAAGAATATTCAAAATCCCAAAATACAGATTTAAAAAGACCTTCAATTCCTTTTATTCTTCTTCCCAAAGGGAAATTCACTCTACTGTTTTCTCATTCACTATCATTGCCTTGAACTTAAGCAGTTTGCTTCCTTATTAGTATCTGGACAGAGGTTGTAATTTTTGAAAAGAGCAACCAAGGACAAAGGATGAATCCAACAGAAAATTCCTCTTTGAAGAATTTCTGCAGTTGTTCTTGTACAGGGGATTGCCTTCTAAACAATTAATCATTCATCCAAGTTAGAACTCCCAGAGCTGAAATATACACCTTCACCCTTGCCCAGATTCTGTCTTCCAGCAAAAGTCTGTGTAAATGACATTACCAGTTTGGCTTTCTCTGTTTTACACATTTTTTCAATGCTATCAGAACACTGTGACATCCTCGAACACCTACAGCATCATCCTGCTGTATCCCATGGTGTACAGCTTCTTTCAGCTTTGTATTATTAAAACATCATTCTAGACGTTTGCAACACAGCTTCCCATTATTTCAGACTCTTTGAACTGAAAATGTACAAAAGTAATAATTACATTTTAGGATCAAAATGCAAGGTTTAGGGAGAGCAAATCCAAGCAACATATAGTGTGGGTAAATTCAAACTGCTCTAGAAAGAATTATCCTTTAGCATTATAGTCACTCTGTGCCAGTTGGTCTTGTCTCTTAGAAGCAATGATTGCTCCCTGAGCCCTTTTATTTTGAAAAATAGGAGTACCCTGAGAAACCATAGTTTGAATTCTTTTTTCCCAATAGTTTAAAAGAGAAATCAAGTCTCAACGACTTTCTCTAGTCTCCTATACAGTGGAGACTAAAGATAGCCATAGTTTCATTTTATTTTTTTTTCAAATATTTAAGCTGTGACTTGTGCTCTGAATGTTTCTACCAGATCAGGCTCTACTGTTAAAAAATAGAGAGGGATATTTAGTTTAATGATACATCTTCAGCTGCAGAAAGTTGAGCAACATCAAGAATCTGATGTTGTGCTTTCCTGCCAGGAGAAAACTAGGGAGTACTAACAAAAAAAGTAAATTAGGAGCGTGACAATTTCATGAATGTACCATGTTAGATTTTGAGGATGTTTTAGCTTTTTATTTAATGAGTATTGTTGCTTGAAGCAGAAACATCTTTTAGTATACAGTCACCTTCACAAAGTAGAATTAACTGAGCTACTAGGGACTCCTGTGATCCCAAACATTTTCTAAAGAAGAATTTCATAGAATCATAGAATTCTTTGGATTGGAAGGGACCTTTAAAGCTCATCTAGTCCAACAGTCCCTGCAATGAGCAAGAACATCAACTAGATCAAGTAGCTCAGCCTCCCATCCAACCTGACCTTAAATGTCTTTAAGGATGGGGCATCTACAGTTTCCCTGGGGAATCTGTGTCAGCGTTTCGGTACCTGCATTGTGAATTTTTTTTTCCTTGTATCTAATCTAAATCTATCCTCTTTTAGTTTAAAACCGTTACTGCCTGATCTATGAAATTTGTTTGCAAAGGTTTTATTCCTACACTCTACAGTTCATTATCACTGAATTGCTCTCTGCTTAATTTGGGGCTGGACCACACCAACTCAATCCACCACTCATTCCTCCACAGGAATGTTCCAGTCTGTGAGCTCAGCAGCAGTGTCAAATATACAAAGATGTACCAAGGTGTAAAAGCAGAGCAAGACCAAGCAGATTCAAGCACAGCACATCTTTATGTCAACAGGTCACAAAGTTCCAGTTTGTGATTTTCAAATATTTTTTTAACAGGATCAGAAGTAGTATGCAATATATTTATTACGTGAATTTTCGTGTACTGTCCCTATCATCATCCCAAAGAAACACAGTTTCTTGATATTAGCCAATTGTATACAATGAATACACCTTTTGTAAACAATAGAATACTGTCAAAAAACTCCATTTTGGTTTCCTATACATAAGATAATTATTATGCTAATAATGTGTGAAAAAGGGACTTTTGATTTCAATTATAATCCACTGAATTCCCAAAGGTACAGTTTAGTCTGTATGAAGACCCACATTCTACCTAATTTTACCCAACTGGTTCATTAATACTTCTGAGATTTGCATGCAAACTTTGGAGCCTTCTACAATTTCTCTTCTTACCAGTTAGTCTAATTCCTGTCTCATGCCACGGAGCATTTGAAACATCTACATTAGCGGTTACTCCACGTGCAATTTAAGGTGATTCTATTACTGTTAGTGCAGCGTCTCTGTGAATACCTCATGGACATAACTGCAACTCTGTTTATTTTTAACATTTTCTCACTATTTAATTAAGGGTGGGATTTTCACCTTCTCTTGTTTTTCTTTCCTAAGGAACACGGGGTTAACTTCCAGAAGACAAGGAGGGAAAGGACTGTGCCAAGCTCCAGAGAGGATACACGCAGCACGAATTTACAAGCAGCCAGAACTACAGCGCATGAAATTTTTCAGATTTTGTCACTGCTTTGTCTTGCCGTTATTCATAAAATTAGGTAAGGAAGGTTCATTACCAAATAATTGCCTACAGTGTTCTATGTCCAGGCAATAGCATTCAGTTTGGCACATGGCTATTTACTGTAGTCACTGGAGAGGTGAGAAAAAAGGGTTATCTCATGGCAAGTATCTTGAAGCCTGGTTTGATCTGCCATGATCCTGTTCATAGATATGTGAATCAGTGTTAACTCATGTTAGTGAAAGAAGAGACATTTACTCCTTTTAGTCTTTTGCTGCTGGATGTGCAAAACATATTTGTGTCTTTTTCCCAGTGTCTGGATAATATCATGAAAGGGCCATCATTTATCTTGTATCAAAACAAGTAGTACAGCTGAAATGTTAATAACCTAAGCTGACTCACAATGAGTTCCCCTTGCCACTACCTTCTTCTGACTGCTCTCCTGACCTGATCATGGGCTGGGAGAAGTAGTTTGCTTTCCTCAGGAAGGCTGAAGGCATATGGAGAAATGGTCCCCAGTACAAAATACTCTGCTCTCTCTAACTGATTGCCCTTCAGCTCAGACAGTCCAGTGCCTGCCCCTATAGCATTATATCACTATGAAATAGATGATCTTTTCTGCTAGCGGTTTCCAGACTACATCTGCTGTGAGAAATCAGCAATTTAAAAGAAGTTTGAAGCCACTAAGTCCAGGTAAGTGGCTTGTAAACTCCAGGCCATTGATTTCAATAGAACATTTGTGAGCTGGATTTCATTGTTTCATTTATTCTTTTTTTTCACTACATAAGATGATCTAAAATGACTTTTCTTTGCTGCTTGGGTGGCAGTAGAAGGAAGCCTTCTATTTGTTTCACTAGATCCAAGTCTATTGTTGTAGGGTATTATTGTGACACTTTCAGTCATAGAAAATTTGATTCCACACTTCAAGTGAAATGATTACAATCAATCATAATAATTCTGAGCCTAAATAATAGGACAAAACGCAGCCTGCTGGCAAGACAGTGCTTGGAATAGGTTTCACTAATCCATACCGCTATCTTACATTCATACCACATTTTATGTTTAAGTATCGGCAACATCCAGAAGCATCAAGTATCATCTCAGCAGCAAAATTTCTCAGTGCAGCAAAAATTACAGATAATATATGCACCAAATTGTTCTTTGTTAAGATTACATGAATGTTCCCTGTCACTTCCATCTGTCTAGCAGGTGTTGTCTGTCCCTCTCTGCTTCACTCCAGGTCCTGATCTTTTGAAATCCCACAATGTGCATGTCAGCTTGCTCTGCTTCTGACTGGCAGTATGGTCATACACCGTCACCCTTGTGCCAGGACAAGCTTTCAGTATGATTCCAGCCAAGCCCAGACTTTCCTAGCAGACTGGTCCTCTACACACCATGGAGTCAAATGCATCTGTTTGCATTAGCCTACAGACCAGTTTTCCCTCTAGAGTTCTACACAAAGATGAGAATCATCCATGGTACCCCTATTTCCATAAAGTTCTCCTCTATTTAGCATAAGAAAATACTGGAAAACAGGGTCACTGGAAGCTTAAATTTAGAGGCACAGACCACTAAATAGAAATTCTGCTCTGCAGCCTTGGACTTTTCTTCAAGACAAGTTGCTTTTCAATTTTTTCTTTCCTACAGCTCTCAGTTTCTAGGTCATAAAAGCAAATAGTCTCAGCATTATTGCCATGTGTTTCCCTCCCATAACTTCGCTCAAAATTACATAGATCTTGTTTCTAATTATGCTGACGCTCCCTTGCACATCTTTATGTCAGTGGTTTTTTTCAAAATAGGGTGATAGAAGAACAGGTTTATTTGATAGTGATCTTGGACATAAACAAACACACCTCTGACCAAGAATAAAAATACACTCTCATCTACAAATGGGGCTGACTGTTGTGTCAGGTAAGTGCTTAACTATATTAGGACTGCTTTACTTTTTTAAGATTTCCTGACTCAGAAGAATTATTTCTCACACAACTTCTAATTATTGGCCGGGGCTGCCATTGCTTGGAGACTGAATGGGCATCGGTCGGCTGGTAGAGTGATTGCTTTCTGTCACTTGTTTCTCTTTGGTTTTCATCTTTTCCTCTTTTACAAAACTATGTTTATCTCAACTCCCAACATTTCTCACTTCTGCCCTTCAGATTCTCTTCCTCATCCCACTGAGGGGTGGTGGGAGAGCGGCTGCATGGGGCTGCCTAAAAGGATCTATCTATAAGGTTGTTTTTTTCACAGAATCACAGAATCACAGAATGTTAGGGATTGGAAGGGACCTCAAAGGATCATCAAGTCCAATCCCCCTGCCAGAGCAGGAACCTAAATGACATCACACAGGAAGGTGTCCAGGCAGGTCTTGAATGTCTCCAGAGAAGGAGACTCCACAACCCCCCTGGGCAGCCTGTTCCAGTGCTCCGTCACCCTTACTGTAAAGAAGTTCCTTCTAAAGTTTAAGCAGAACCTCCTGTGTTCCAGCTTGCACCCATTACCCCTTGTCCTGTCATTGGGCATCACTGAGAATAAATCTAAAAGAATCACCCAGTAGTATATTTAAAATAACAGTTTAAGTCAATCTGATGAATGGGTGTACAAATAAGAACAAACTATTAGAATGAAATTTTAGAAAGTGAGCTGTGTATAAAATTATTTTTAACTTTTTAACCCAGTTTACATTTCTTTAAATAATTCAGCCCCCAACAGACACTTGCAAAATTCTCCCTGTAGGACAAAGGCTGGTTGTCCCTGTCAGATTTAATGGACCTGGAAAACAACCTTCAGGCAAAGAAGGAAAAGAATTTCAGTGAAAGTCACAAAGTATTAAAAGCTACCAGTTGTAATTTGAAATGAAAAAGGAGAACTGTGTAGAAAATAATGTAGATTTCATGTAGATTTCGAGAATCTGAAAAAAAGTTCTAGACAAATCAAAGTCTTAAGATAAAAAAGTTAAAATCTGTTACAAAAAGATACATTAATTTAAAAACTAATAATGACTCTGTGGTTAATTAAAATGTTTTGATTTTGACCTCTACTCTTTGCCAAACTTTCTAGCAAAAATTAATATTAAATTTGTGTTGGAAAGTAACTTTGGACAAACAGTTAAATTCACAGTTTACCCGATGATCTTAAGGATCTATTCCAACCTAAATGATTCTATGATTCTATTCTATAAAATAGTTCATGTCACTAGGGACATCTGGAGGTCATCTAGCCCAACTTCCTGCTCCTCTCAGGGTCAGCTAGAGCAGATTATTCCTGTCCAGTAGTGTTTTGAGGCACTTCAAGGAGGAAGACTCCTTGCATATGTAAGCATATGCACCCACAAAACCAAAAAAACCCCGTTTACCTTACACATTTTATTCCATTAATTCTAAAAATTCACATGAAGATTAAAAGGCATGTATCCTGGTTTGAGTTAGAACAGAGCTAATTCTATTCAGTGATTTTACCTTTCAGGTAAGTGTCTTCTAACTAATTGCACTTTCTGAAGTTGACGACATATTTTTGCAGACAGTGTCTGCTCCAAGCAGTGATAGCACTTGATGTTTATAGTTACTACCAAGGATCACTATGCAGAAAGGCTCTTGCTTACAATTACTCTGGTGCAGACCAAGGTCACTGTTAAATCTTCTGTACCACGTTGGGGGTGCATTAAGTAAGAGGGTGTACCTCTGAGGAGGACCAGACAGAACAGGCTACCCTAAACTGACCAAAGAGGGATTCCATCCCATATACATCGTATTCACTGAAAAGGCTGAGGGATCACAAGGGTCGGTCTTCAATGGCCAGCATCTGAAGAGGACTCTGTTCTGCCTTCAATTTAAATCAGTGTGTTCCTGAATCCAATTCCAAAATCCAGCTCCTGAATCTGGCTCCTGTCTGCCGCTCAGTCCAGTCTGGGATTTCCCCTGTTCCTGCTCCACGGTATCAGTGGTGATGGAGACATAATTGCCATTAAGGGGCTGGATTCAATATTGGTTTTGTATGTATTTGTATATATTTCATTTTATTGTTATTATTTACATTAAAGCTGTTTTAGTTTTCTTTTCCAATCCATGTATCTTTCCCTTATTCCATTTCTCTTCCCTTTGGGAGAGTGGGTTAATAGAAAGCATTTGACATTTGTCTAGTGTCTGGCCCAGCCCTAACCCTTGACAGAGTAGCAAGCATTCCAGTCTGCTTGCAAGTTAAAAACCGACACATTAACAAACTGTGTTATTCATTATTATTCATAGACTACCTATTAATTAAGGAGCTAAGGAAGATCAGAAATTACATACCTAATGCAAAATATTTTGTCTCACTAAAATCCAGAAAAGACTGAGATGTTTGGAGGAATCTTACAAAGACCAGTGAGTAAGTAACATAATGGCAGATAAATTCACTGTTGAGAAATGAACAGCAACGTTGATTGGAGAAAAACATTTGAAATCGCTCTTGCTGAATTACAGACAAACTGTAAAAAACTTACAGGGGTGGAATGAAGACAACAGGAACAGGATACAAAATAATATGAAGTGTATTATTTTTCTACTACAGAAAAGGGTGATGGACTCTCACTTGGAATTCTCTGTTCAGCTGCAGTCTTCTTATGAAAATGGCCCATGAGCACTAAAACTACCCAGACCTGAAAAATGAAAATCACAAGTAACATGGAGAGATTTCTGTGTAAAGATGGACAGAAAGCGCTTAAAGTTTAGGTTAGAGAGAGACAACGAAGATGTGACAATGAAAAACAAATAAAAGGCTCTTAACATGCTATTATTTGCATAATTAACTTGTGAAACACATTCACAAGTATTATGGAATTCAGAAATTGAAAAAGACCTTAAGATGAGTCCTCCAAAACAGCTGTTATTTAGATTTTGAAACTGCTGAATACTCCATTGCACCTCGTTCTAGAATTCTAGTAGACATTGTCTTGGATAAAATAAACTTTTCTTGGGCCTTTTTACATTCAGGGGAAAAGGAACGAAGAATAGAAAATAAATCAGAAAAATACAGACTATTTTCCAAGTGAGCAATCTCGTTGAGTCGCCACACCAGGTGCCAGGCTCGCGCTAAATCAGTATCCCCTAGTAAGACTATGTGAGGCTTGATATTAATACTCATCAATCCTCTGTTGGAACTTAAGAGGCTCCCCCATGGCATGCAATTAATTTTCTTCGGTTCTGTCGTTATTCTGAGGATAACAGTGTTAAAATCAGCTTGAATAAATATATTTACAAGCAGTTAAATTCTTATGAATTAAAATTAATGATGGAAAAATGAGAGAAGGCCGATTGGGCCACTAGGACTTTCCCTCGGATGAGGCCTGTCACGTACCATAGTGGTCTTGTACAGGGCAAAGACAGAATGTCATTTTCATAGCTCGGGCTTTTTTACCCTTTGGACAGATAGCTTGAACCTGAGACATATGTCATGGAAAGGACTGGTGACTAAATAAAGAAGGAATAGCATGCATAGTATAAGGGAAAGATCTCCTGTCGCCATCACAGACACAGAAACTGCCTGGATTTCCCCAAAGTTTCCATTGTGCATTATGCAAACAGACTCCTCTGAAATGATGGTGATAGAAACCTCTGTTAATCTCACTTCACTGGAACCACTGGAGGAAAAATACGCAGTGAGTGGAAAATGGCAAAACTGCTCCAGGTGAAAGGAAAAAAGTAACTGAATAAGAATTCTCTCATCTTTTCCTATTGATTTTCGTGAAGGGACAGATAACACACCACACGCTCTAATTTAGCACCCAGCTGCCTACTTGCTTTTTGTGAGCAAATTTTCTTCAAAAACACTACTAACTATTTCCCCTTTTCCATTTTGTATCCTTATTCCCGGCTTTTTTATTTGGTTTGATTTTTGGGGTTCTTTTTCAGGCCTTTGCCAGTTTCATCTCTGGTTCTTTTCTGTTACTTGGATTTCTTCCTCCCACTCACCTGACCTTCAATCTTCTTCGCATCGTTTGCTTCACTGTCTCTGCTGTCTTTACATACAACTTCGGCTCTCCAGATTCTTTGACCTCATTTGTGGTCCATGCTGTCTTTCGATACCTTCTTGTGAAGCACTGCCACTAAATATCTGCCTGCAAAACAATCCCAGCATATGAGAAGCCAGTAAACTGAAAAATTAAGATGAACAAAAATGATTGAAAAAAATAAAACTTCAATGAGCACTGTCATGAGGCTGTTTTGAGTCTCCTCCATCCTGACTGATCCCTAGATAGCCTTGTTCACTGTTCCTGCTCATTCCTTTGTCACTGAGAAAAAAATCAGAGCTTCAAGTTCTTCAGATACTTCAGTTGCCTTGCTTTCCAATGTAGCATTAGCCTGTTGGTGATAAATTAGTATATAAGTGAATACTTAAATGGTACTAATGATTTTTTTTAAAATTACCATTTTAATGAATGCTTTTATTTTCTCATGTTTCCCAAAAAAAGGATGTTTAGCAATGCTAATGATATTTTCAGGTTATATTTTCTGATCCAGTCTGAAAATATAAACTGCTCTGCTCTGAGCTTCTGGTTCTGCATATAGTAGGATTATAGCAAAGCAATTCATACTGCTCTACCTTTAATCTATATCAACAGGAGGGCCAATTTAGTTTGTCTAGGGCTGGTACTTAAAAAGACTGATAGATGTAACCTGTGAGAGGCAAGCAAAATAAGGGCAAAGAGGTTGTTAAAGAAAAAGGAAAACGTATGTGTGAGAATTTTCAGATTTGGAGAAGGAATACATTCGAGTGATATGATGGTGCTGTGTTTTCTCTTCAGACTCCAGAAGGCTTTATATGTTTTTATGTTAATAGAGTCATAATCATGAATTGCTTCTGCTTGTAAGCAAAAGAAGAAAATTAGAAAAAATCTTTCATTTTAAAATTTATTATTTTAAACCTTTTCCATACTTGTGTGAAAATGTCTCTTCTGCACTGCCGAAAGAAACTCTTTAAAAAAGTGAGTTTTTTACAGATCTGTTTATTAGAATATTTGCGTCATAGAATTATGAGATGTCGAATTCTTACGTTTTATTATGGGATCTTGTATAGTCATCTTTAAATCTTTAACTAAAAATTTGAAAATTCAAAACCAAAAATTCCATCCATCTTACATCTATTTCTGTCGCACTTACCCTGTTTACTATTTAGCTGATGGCGTGATGGTTCCATTAAATATTTTTATAATACTTTCCAGGAGGTCTTGGTTTATTTTACATTATTCTTGCACGTTAGAACAGTAGGCATATGCTAGAAACTCCACTTCATAGCGCAGAGTTAGAGCTTGCTGCTTCATCTCTTCTTACTTGAGGCAGCTCTGAGTAATATGCCCTTACTAGCTTCATAGTGATGAATTATTCGACCTGCGAAAACTAATGCTGAAACTTTGTCTGGAAGTAATAGAGAGACAAGCCCATGATTAAATGCTCTGCTTTCAAGATGCATCCTGTTGCATCTGAGAACTACCTCTTTGCAGATGCGTTGGTTGGTTGGTTGGTTGGTTTTTTAATACTGGAAAAATAATACTGCATTGGTAAACATTGTTAAATGGTTTTTTGTCGTGCTCTGAACACTGGAGTTGTTTGTATTGGGTTTGTGTGGCAAGATTTTGATAGTGGGGGCCTACAGAGCTAGTAGATTCTGTAAGAAGCTTCCTCTATGTGCATAGAGTCAATGCCAGCTGGCTACAAGATGGACACGGTGCTGACCAAGGCTGAGCCCATCACTAATGGTGGTAGCACCTCTGTGCAATACATTTAAGAAGAGGAAAAATGTTACTTAACAAGAGCAGTTGCAGCCGGAGAGAGGAATGAGAATATGTGAGAGAAACAACTTTGCAGACACCGAGGTCATTGAAGAAGGAGGTGGAAGAGGTGCTCCAGGCAACGGAGTAGATATTCCCCTGCCGCCCATGGAGGATCTCATGCAGGAGCAGGTAGATGCCCAAAGGAGACTGTAGGAAGCCCGTACTGGGGCAGGCTCCTGGAAGGACCTCTGGACCCATGGAGAGAGGAGCTCACACTGGAGCAAGTTTGACTTGTGGCTCTTCAGGGGACCCATGCCAGAGCAGTTTCTGAAGAACTGTAGCCCATGAGATGGACTTACATTGGAGAAGTTCATGGAGAACTATCTCCCATGGAATGGATTCCACACTGGAGCAGGGGTAGAGTGTTAGGAGTCCTCCCCTGAGGAAGAAGGAGGAGCAGAGACTATGTGTGACAAACTGACCACAACCCCCATCCCCAGTCCCCCTGTGCCACTTGGGGAGAGGAGGTAGAAATATGGGAAGTAAAGTTAAGCCCAGTAAGAAGGGAGAGATGAGTCAAAGGTGCTTTTAATATTTGGTATTATTTCTCATTACCCTTCTCTGATTTGATTAATAATAAATTAAACTAGTTTCCCCAGGTAGAGTCTGTTTTGCCCGTGATGCCAACTGGTGAGTGATCTCCCGGTCCTTATCTCAATCATTGAGCCTTTCACTGTATTTTCTCTCCCCTGACCAGATGAGGAAAGGAGTGATAGAGCAGCCATTCTCATATTTAATTTTCTGATTTTCTGTGATGGGAAACACTGAAAATCCCACAAGCAAGCCTTTTTTCATAAGTCATGAAATAGATTTACACCATTAGAGAGAAAAAAACGGACATCCATATCATAGTCTTTCCATTTCCCTTTTCTAATTTACTCAGTCTCTTTTTCAAGTGCGTTCTGATCTGTTTTAAAGGTGAGGCATTTTGTTCATTGTGAGTAGGTCTGGGGAAGTAACCACGCCTCACTGCTCTTGATGCTCTTCAGAGGTTGGAATTGCTTGCCTGGGTGCTTAGAGATTTGGAACAGAGAGTCCTACCCAGCACTTTCCCAGTACTGAACAAGCTAAGTTGGTCTGACCCAAATTGCCACTCAGCAATCTATCTTTTTAGCAACTTCATAAGGGATCTCTAATCTCTGACAGGAGATTGAATTAATTTACTAAAGTATGTGACCATACTTAACAACCTTTCTAACTCACACGCTTTCTGGTTTGGAGCCAAGATTTACATAATTATTTCTATTTTTGAGCTGTCAGGACTGACACATTTCCCAGATGCCTACATTTAGCCATTTTTAGCTTACACTTGCCCTAACTGAAGAATAGTCCTTCATCTGTAGCTTTTTAAGTACTTGACGGGCTTTTGTTCTTCTGGGATTGCAAAATATAATTCTATCTAGATAGGCTAGCAGTCCACTGAGACCTTTAAATAACTGCTCTGATTATATCAAACACATCTAGGGATCTTTAATGCTCTTTCTGATGTCAGGCAATTTCAAGGATGACAATAAATAGGCAGCATAATTCAGAACTATTTTTTCTCTAACAAAATTTGTCAGAAATAGTAAAAATCTTCACTGTTAGAAAACTACTATGGGGATATTGGGAAGCACCTTCAACAGTTACACTCCACATTTAAGAATCTCATTCACTGTTGGACTTCATTACAGGAAGTAAAAAGGACAGCAATATCCAGTCTGTAAGACGTCCTTCATGCTTCAATCCAAAAAGCATCACATTTTTTCAAGAGATCCTGCTTCTGTATCTCTAACTTCCTGCAAGACTGAATCATAACAGTTTTACACAAGGAGGCTGAATTGAGGTCCTATAGATAACTACAGATCAAATTTCTTACTTTATGACTTACATTTTGGAATCCATGTCTTTTTTTTAATGTACTTGACTATGAAATTATATCTATTTATATACAACAATACATTTGGTCAGATACAGTGTATAACATTTCCTTTCATATTTCAGGAACAAAAATTCTTATGAGACAAATTACTGTGTAAAGCTCTTTTGCACGGGGAAATAGAGCCAGATGCCAGAAAGCACTGGGGGGGAAATTAACATTGAAGTGCTATGAGAGCATTTTAAATTGCTGTGCTCTCCCAGGGTAGAAAAAGAAATTTAACGCTTTTTCTTCTGCCTTCCCTTCTTTCTCAGTCTGGAGCTCTAGCTGGATAACTCTGTGGTAAGTAACACTGTATGTTTAAATAAAAAAAAAACAACAACAAAAAAAAAACAAAACCAACAACCAAAAAAAAAAGCAACCAAAAAAAAAACCCCCAAAAACACCAACCAAACGAAACAAAAAAAACCCAACAACAATCAAAACTGTCTGAACTGGGTGATAAATATGGTCTTTAGTCTTGGTGTTGGCTCTGCCTCTGCAACTGGCAGAAAACATATGGATAATGGGAAAGGCAAGTGATAGAGAAGTCCATGGTATAAAACAAAACCATGTCATTATACAGGACATTGGCAGTACGTGGTTACACAAAAAACTGGCAGTGTTCTTTCAGTTTGAATAAAGAATGAATACTTGTGGCCTGTATTACTAAATAGGTAAGTGCCTTCTAGCAAATTACTCCTTTATGCATCCATTTTGCCACCTGCTATATAATGTAGTTGTCTCTAAGGGTTGTTTTTTTTACTCGGGTGTATGTAGCTAACATTCGTAGAGTATTTGAGGTCCTCATCCGCTTCAAAACCTGAGATTTTACTGAAAGACAAGCTAAAACAGAGAGAGCGCATTCAACGCTTACCCAACAAATAAGTTGTAAATAATATGGGATATTTGTCATTCTTTCACATTTCTGAACTTACCAGGTAAACACGCCGTCATGAGCTCAAGTTTTAAAATAATGGGAAGCTTGTTAATCTATTCTGTCTATCTCACTGATGGCTCAAAGTATATGCAAATATGTCAGATTTATAGGGGATTTCGTTAATTTGAAAAATATATTTATTATGGAACCTGGGTGAATTTTATTTAAAGTGTATTTACTTTCTGTAGATATTTTACATCTCAGAAAGCTCCATTAGTGTCACAACAAAGGGTTTATTTGGTCTAAAATATCTTTCCAGGAAGAGAATTGTTCCCACCTCTGTGTATTGATGCAAACATTCTCCCTTCTCTCAGTGTCTGCAGAAAGACATCCATGCTGACGGCTGGTCCTGCTGTAACCTTTACCACTGGCCAGAAGATATCCCTGCCTGAAACCAGAGTTGAGGTTATGTCACTGATATGTCACTTTTGCACCAGACTGAAAACAGCTACCAGGCAAGATGGGAAAAGACATTTCTGTGAAGCTCTGGGACAGGTATCATAGCTGTAAAGATGAATATGGGTGGATGTGTAGAAGCACAGGTTTTTAAATGAGCCTATACTTTAATTGCAACTGCAGCCCTATTACGATATCCCCATAGTGGCTTCCAGCAGAGTGGATCATTGCTCTTCCATGTTCTGTCACCAAGCTTGGCCCCACAGACACCCAACCATCCATTATCATGTAACAAACATCTTCAGTGCAGCTTGACAGTGGGAGCCAATGATTCCACAGTATTGTAGAGTGCATTCCAAGCCACGTGGAATCCTGGTCCTGGAGGGCAACCTTCTAGCCCACCAAATCCTTGAGGTCCCAATGAAAAGTGAAGATCTTCACTCTCAGTAAATCACACCTGGAATTTGATTCCCAGTGCGACAGAGATTAAGGCCTACCTGGCATTCTCATCTCCCTCATTGTAGTATCCACCTCCTCCAAAAAATCCCATCTTAAAATAAGTTTTAATAAGAGCTATTGAAAAAGCCCATTATATTCTTGCTACCTGTTCGGAATCACCGACTCAGCTTCTACTGGAGCTTTGCTATTTCTTTATAATCTCTAGGATCCAGAAAATAGTGGAACAATCTTAGTCCTTCTCAAAGAAATAGGGACAAGAAAATAGAGGGTGAGAAAGATTTAATCAGGGAAAAAAGTACAAATGATATATGCAGTAATAACAAAATATTTAGTCACACATGCTACCAGTTTACTGGAATATACTATAAAGAGTTATGCAGGATTAACTGTTTAGGAGCTGTTCTGCCCATATGGTATGAACAGTGATAAAATAGACCAATTCCCTACTGCAGCTTTTTACTGGTAGAGCCAAAAGCAATCTCTAAACGCATTTGCTTGTCCCACCAGAATGTGATAAGCAACAATTTGGCCCACCTAGCAACTTTATCTTTCACTAAATGTGCAGACCACCTACCCAAGCAACAGATCTGTGAGTGGCTATGAGCAGGCCAATAGCTATAAACCCAGCAAAAATGCCTGCAGCTGAGGCAGCATGCCAGGAAAAGTTACATTGGGAGCATGAGAATATAGCCACGGTGTCCAATAAAGCTATATAAAAGACATGCTAAGAAAAGTTCGGAGGGCTGAAGAGACACATATACTATTGTGGCACCTGGCTGAGTTTACAAAGGAAGCTGAGACTATTTCAGAGGAGAAGAGAAAAAAAAATTTTGGCCTGTGTTTGGACAGTATAAAATTGAAAACTATAATAAAGCACTCATTAATTTAATCTGGGAATATGCTCCATATTGCCTTATACTTGTACAGAAATTTAGCCACAAGTAGGACAAACGCTAAAGGCTACTGAGACACCTCCTGAATCTTCACTGGCACATTGGCCCAAGGTAAAAGAACTGCTTGAATGAACCTAACCTTGTGTTTTGCTTAGTCATCTCACTTCATTATGTACATCCTACAACACTGGATTTAAAAAACCTACCGAGGCTTTTCTGGGTAATCTCGATGGTTCCTCGTGAACCTTCCCTTTGATTTTCACTTTTCCCTCTCCTGCAGCCTTTCTTCAAAATCAGCAGCAGGTGTGTTATCCCGGCTTATATGGAAGCAACACTTCATTTCCCAGGAATTCTGTTTACTTTCTATTAAACTCACAAGACATGCAATGGTGCCAAGGTTTTATTTCCTAATGAGAAGAAGCCGCTTCATTCTTGTGGGCACATCTTCTCTTGAAATACCGGGGTGTTTCACTTTTGCATATTCCTAAGGATAAGATTATTGTACTGACAATTTCCTAAGTAAGTTTTAACATAGCCAAGAATTTAACTAGAATAAGCTTTCTTTTTTTTTCAATTTTAACAGCAAGTGTTGGGGTTTTTTTCTGTGAAGAGAAAATGGGAAAGATCTCACAGCCCATTAAACAAGCAGTTCAAGTCTTAAAGTGCTGCACTGAAGCACTTAGTTTAGAGGAGCAGCAGGTTTAATTTGCACTGATATGCCAACAAAACTAAAGGTCTTGCAAAGTTTTTATTTAGGATTGTTTATGAAATCTCAGATAGGCAGCTCACCACACATGAGTTGTTGTTGTGGGTTGTTTTTTTAGATATTTTTAAAATAACTTCAGGGAGCACAGTGCTGACTATTGTGTTTTTCTTGAAGCAATGTTGGCTTTGTTAACCTTTCGTCAATCTGGGAATTAGCTTATTGCAAACTTTGCAACTCATATGCAAGCTGTTTGAGCTGTAAACTGCTCTGACTATAAACAAGATATAACCTCAGATCACTGCTTTGGTCTTACCTCCCGGCTAGATCTCTGCAGCTGTAAAGAGTGGACCAGTAAACTCAATACAAAAAAAAAATAAATTATTTACATTAGCTAAGAATTTGTTTCAAGATTTTACAGTTATGTATTTTCAATGAGCTCATATGGATTTAAAAATTTGCCGATAGTCTTTTCTGAATCAACAAATCATAGCATTTAATTTACATAGCTACATACGTGATGGTTTTGGTTGGAACTGGCCAAGAGGTTTCAAAAGATTTTTCCTGGCATTTCTACTCTCAGTTAACACACTATGATGACTCTAATTCTTAGAATATCTGAGAAAACTAACCAACTGGAGACATCACCAGAATCTTTTTATACAAATGTTTACCAGCAGTAATATATCAAAAGCTTTCAGGAAAAACATTTTATTCCAGGGAGGTAAGACAGTAGTGGAACAGCCAAAAAAAAAAAAGATTATACATCTTTTATGTATTAGTTTTACAGTCAGCATTCATACATATAAAGAACTGCAAGTGTTGGGATTTGAGTTAGGACTTGAAAGCCTAAATAACAATGGCCTCGCTCGCTAGGATAGGCAATTTGTACAGAAATCAAAAGGAGAGGACTCTGCTGTCAGCTGGCTGTCCTATGTGCAATTGGAGGTAGAATGATTGCATCTTAGCTATTATCAAACATGGAATTAGGACCTTCTTGCACTGAATAAATAAGTCCTCACAGCTTAAACTGAAGAGTTAAAGATAAGAGTCAAGTGGCAATGTCAAGCTCCTTAGTCTGGACACATGGAAATGTATTCCATGCTTTGGTCAGTGGGTAATGCAGACAGCTGGGGAGGGGTTCACCTCGATAAGTCAAACATAGGTACTTACTCTAGGGTGAGCTGGAACATTACTTAGGCTTCATTGACAGCAATGACTCTTTTGACTATAGTAGATTAGGCATCTGGTTCAAAGTTTGACACTTACGTTTGGGAATCTTTACCTGAATCTGACTCTAAATCTGAAACCTAGTTCTGAAGGTAAACAACAAATGGCAGGATTAGGATAGCACTAAAGACAGCAGAGTTACTGCACTGCAGCTGAAGACAATCTAGAAAACCAAGGCTATGAGGAAAGAAAATGAACAACCTCAACACTCTGCTGTTTAATAAAAATAAAATGAAAAACGCAGCAGCCAACTCTCCAGCATCCTCAAAGCTGAGTGTTTTGGTATCCACCGGCCACAGTTCAGTCACTGTGTGGAAAAAGTTGTAATTATGCATTCCGGAAAACATAGCAGGAGCACTCCAGATGGTAGAGGAAAAAGTGGTCTTAGTCATGCCCCAAAGAAATTACAAAGCTTGCAATAATTATACAGCAACTAGAAAATGAAAAATGCACCATCTGGGAAACCAGAAAACTGAGGGTCCCAGTGATAAACTGAACTGATTAGTCAGTGCAGTTACCTCTGAAAACAGAAAATAAGAGTGTTACGGTGTTTTACCATAGGGAAGATGAGCTGTTACAGATTTCTGTAATCATTTTAGATTTCCAACACTGCTTCTCTTCTCTGTATGGAATTAAATAACGCCAATTTACTTTACTACATAACTATACACATACACAGCCTAGTAATCTACACTGCCTCCCTGCAGGAGTCTGTAGTGTTTGCAGTCGAAGGCATGGAGGTTACACAGGAACACTGTCTAAAGGCAGCTGACTACATTAAATTTCACATGAAGACTTTGGTTCTCATCATGTCCCAAGAAATCCACGAACGTGGCGATCAGTCTCATTTAAGACTGACCTAGAAGCATCCCACAGCAAAGCTGTAGTTCAAGGCTTCATATTCAATAGCAACTAATTCCAACGGTTCAATCCTCACCTGGCATAAAGAGGTAGGTACAGAAGTGAAGAGAGTTGTGTTGACTTAAAATAGATGTAGATTTTTTTTCTTGTCAGTGGAACCTTTTATATGAAAGGTAAAATAATAACAACCAATATCTCTAATGCTGCTATTAAATATGCTTTAGAAATACTTGATACAGGTTTATAGGTGAAAAAAGATAATGACTAAAAATAGAAATTATGATTTTTTGGTAGGGTTTGGGTTTATGGTTGGTTTGTTTTATTTTTTTTTTGTTTTATTTTTTTTTTTTTGCATAGCACAGCATGCTGCTGAGATGCTATCTGTATTTAGCATAATTTTAACTTGGCTATGTGACAATTTCAGTACACAATATGCTCATGCTTTGCACAAATGACTATATAATGTTTCATTAAGGACTGTAAATACCCATCAACCTAATCACAGAAATGCTGTTTCAGTGATTTTAGGGCCATTTAATTTGGACTATGATGACAGGGATGAATAGCTTTGTTTTATTAACAGTTGCCATTGCAATTATGCTGAGAAAAATATTTTTATGGAAAAATTAAGCAGCCTTTCCTTTTGCCCTGATGATTTGAGCAATATGAGTGTCCTTTTATGAAAAGTCCTTGCAACTGTCATTGGAGTACTTTCTGTCAGATAGGTTTCTATATCAGCTTTCTAATCTGCTCAAGAAAACAAGATCAGCTCCAGCCATGTCTTACTATTTTTCCACCTCTTGTTTTCATCTGTGCTTGCCTTTATTATGATGACCAAATTCCATTCCCAAGACTATCCTCTGTCATGGGATTCGTTCATGATGGCATTACCAGTCAAAGACAAACTCAGGTAGTTCTTAATCGTCTCTGAAGAATGGACAAATTGGGGCTGCAGATAGGTCAATTATTTTGACACCTGAGATTTCTTGTAGCCTTTAGAAATGTTGCCATTTCAAGCAACTCTATCGCTCATATGAAACCGTTGCTCATCATAAAAATACTTGGAGGAAGCATGCTGAAGTGGGAAAAGTGGAATTTTGCTTTTGAAAACAAAAACAAAAACAAACAAAAAAATCAGATTAGGAACAACCTCAAGGCACAACAGTCTCCACAGATTAGAACATGAACGTGGACAACAGAAAGGTGAGCAGAGGAGGGTGCATTGTGAAAGGTGGTCAGGCATCCTTGGACATCTTTTGCCATGCTTTCTGCACACATGGTCATGACTTTGGCTTTTAAGGAGTTCTCACAACTTGCCAAGACAAAGCTATGACTGGCCAGCCTGGTGTTGGCAATAGTCCTACTTTAAATGGCAGGATGAGATGAACATCTTTGTCAGTGATCGGAGGATTTCAAAGTCCACATGGAATGTTAACAGTGAACTTTACAGTGACTAAAAATATGGGAATAAGAAGGTTTTTGAAAATAAAATGTGAGCTAAGAATGCAATGTTGGGACTTTATCCTTTAAAGAAGACAAGCTGAAAGATTTGTGACCGCAAGTGGTACTACAGATGACTTTGGCTGAATTTTTAATATAGATAAATCTGTATATGGCAGTGTAATCAAAGCAAAGGAATACAGCATATTGATCTTACTCTGGAAGAGCTAATGGAGACAAGTAAAGCCAAGACTGAATATGTCCCAAAAAGTAGTGGGGCAAGTCTGTATCAACTAGAAAACTCATCCACAATCACACATCTTGGGTACATCAGGAAAATGTTCATACACGTTGAATGAAGTCTCTTGGGAGGGCAATAAATCCTCCACAACAAATTATATACTATCAGGTTCTTAGGAGAATAGAAATAAATCCTTACAACTGCTTACTTGGTAATCTCCAGATCAGATTCCCGTTCTTCTTTAGAGGAAAATAATATATTGCTTCTTATACTCTCTGCCAGCCAAATGCTATATATCAGATATGAATGTAGTTGAAATATTGATCCCGAGTCAAAGCAAAACAAAACGGACATTTAATACATTTCCCTACATATGATAATAATAATAATTTTTAAAAAGTCAGAAAATACTATAAACACAACTTCTAGTCAAAGGAAATCTAGATAAAAATGGCAATTAAAATATGAAAGAGGACACACCCCTCCACACCTATTTTTATTCCTACAAGATGAAGACTAAAAGCCAAGAACTTGATTATTTGACATAATCAGCAATAACAGGAACTGATGGATGCAGGAAAGGTTGTTGCAATTATGAAACATTTCATATTCGACGCAAATGTGTTTAACAAAGAATTCCTTGAAAAACAAGAGGAGATTCCCATTAAGTGTCAGCAATATAAGCTGGCAAACAATAACTGGAGGTAAGGGCAGTGTTGACTTTTGAAGGCAAGCTCAGAAAGTCAAAAAGTTATACGCAAGGATGATTTTTGGCTGCAGAAAGCTTGTTAGCTCATTCAGAGGGAGAAGTTTCCCTTTCGGAGATATTGCAGCAGCCATCCCACAAACACCAAGTACAAGTTCTAGACAAGACTTGACTAATTGGTCGGTTTGGCGTACTGGCTTAGAGATTTACGGCAGGTTCTCGCCACTGTCGTTCCCTGGATAAGGATAACAGAGGCAAACGTGGTGATAAGTTATGTTCACTCTCTCCATGCAGGTCAGCCCTTGATTTATTTCAATTTTTCTCTTCTGCATCCCCTAATGTCCTGCAAGCTTCTGTAAAGAGAGCATTACTGTGCTCTTTGGTCACAGCCCTGGGCTAGTGGTAGGGAGCAGAAGTATTGTAACCCTTAGGTTAGCTTTACGTTACACATAGGGCATTCTCTGAGGGCCAGTTAAACCCCTTCTTAGATTTCAGAATGGAATAAAGAAATCTTACAGTTAAAGAAATAAAGGCCAAAATATCCAGGAGAAAACCGTGTCTTGCCAGAAGATTAAATACTACAGGATAAAAATGCACGTTGTAAAGTTCAGCATTAACAACTTTTAGAAGCAAACAGCTATTTCTCCATTCCCCAGCAAAACCCCCGTTGGTGTGTCTGCCTCCGTGGGGTTAGCTGGAAACAAGACCAGTTGTCACAGTAACAGAGCTTGTGCTTGGGAAAGAAGAGCACACATCTTTCGCCCGTCACTGTACAAAGTTTTCCACTTCAGAGGAAACTGCTGATCTGTTCTCATATAAAGAATTATGGTGGAAATAAAGCACTTGCCTACAGCAGAGAAGAATTAAGAAACTGATTTCAAAGGGAATAAATAAGATTCAGTTTGAGTGAGGGAACCCTTTGTGATTTCTTAGCACTTTGCTTACTAACAAGAAGAGAAGTTTCTAAAGATGCTGAAGGGTAAAATGAAAGTAGGATAATCTCCTACTTGAACTATAGGATAAAAGAGCAAGAAAGAGAGAAAGAAAGAAAGAGAAAAAGAAAGAGAAAGGGGGAGAGAGGGAATAAAAGGGGAGAAAGAAAAAAAAAAAAAAAAGAAAGAAAAAGAGTGTGAATCATAACCCTTCAGGAAGTTCAGAATCAAAATACTGCTCAAATGGTGCATATTTTAGGGTCTCCAGAAAGGAACATTTTGCACACATTTTGCAGAGAATTTGCAAACTTCTGTGTTTAAACAGAACTTTGGGCTTTACATTTAATGTATCCGACAGAATCAGGAGCTATAGAGCACAGAGGGACAAAAATTATCCTGACTCTGGGAGAAATTTTGCTCTGGAATCTTAGTATCACCCCACAGATTTGTGTATGCTTTTCAGGAAGGTGATTTAAGTTTGAAAGTTTAGTGGAAACATTATGAGGCTCAATATTGGAAGATTCCTTGACAACAAAGAATTTTTAAAGAAAATATAGAAACAATAAAAATAATGTTAGGCAGTAGAAAGCCTGTGTCCATAATGGAAAATAAATAAAAATAATTTTGTCACCAGCATCCTTTAGAGGGCCAGGAGATTCACGGGGGAGAAAATTTTCGAATTTGTCTCAATGTGTAGTGGAAAAAGTAAATGCTTCTTTAGGTCCCTGATTGTGGTACAGGATTCCTCTAGGTCATTTTGGTCCAGCTAACATGATTCGTAGCTGCAGGTTAACTAAAAGATGCTGGGGGTGTTAGTGATGTCCAGGTGTTTGTTTAGCGAGTCAAGACCTGCTGTCTCGGCTGTCACCTATTACTTGAAGCCCACTAGTCCTAAAAATAGTAGGGGGGAATCTGATAGAGAAAGAAGAGGCTTTCTGCCGTTGTGAAGACATAGTCATCATCGTAGAGATTCTCAGAAGTCCAGTAAAAGATTATTTACTCCTGTTTCTAATGTCCGCAGCTACGGTTTCCAGCAAACAGAAAAAGAGTCACAGGTTAATCCATTGAAGTCCCTTCCTCTACCCTTATATTTCTACTAGCCTTTGATAGACCAACGATAAAAATAATCTAGAAATAGTTATCATTTGGTTAGTTTAGTCAAGGCTCTGGATAGCTCTATGTGCTGCGATTTTCTTAAGGTATTCATTTCCTACGATTTAGCTTTTTCAAAAGTTTATTCACATTAACCTTCAAACCATCCTTATGAACAATTACTCCAGGATTATTTCAGTTGAGAGAACTTAAAAGTACTCCTCTGTGGGCCTTAACTCTGAAGACCTACAGTTCTCAGAGATGATTGCATTTTAGAAAATCAAATTTTATTTTTATTTTTTTTTTTGTGTTTCCTTAGATGGTCATAATATACAACTAATAATAACAGCACTAATTTTCTTTTCTGTTCCTACAGGTAAAATTTAAGATTTATAATCATTCGATTAGTGGGATATGTAGTCATAAACCACACCTGTGTCTATTATGGCATTTCATATTACTCTTAAAAATGTTCTAGAACAATTCTAGGCCTTTTAAACCAAGGAATTTGTGGGTAAGAGAGAGGGTTGTTTGATTTAGGGCAGAAGGGGTGTAGGTGAGGTGTCCACTGTGCACGTCTGTATTGTGTGTTATTTACACATGTAGGCAACAGGATTGTGCTGTTGTTCACTTTTAGTATCCATCTTTCTCCTGCTTCTTTAATTGCTGTTCCTTACATTAACTAATTTACCATGTTCATCACTTCTTCAGTGTTTCACCCAGTCACTTTCCCTAATCAAAAGAGGTAAATGACAGATGATCTGAATTCTCATTAACTGCTTGTCCTAGTTTAAGCCTGGCTAGCACCACCCAGCTGCTCACTCACTCCTCCATAGCTGGATGGAGAAGAAAATCGGAAGGGTGAAAAAAATGAGAAAACGTTAATAAATAAAGCAAAAGTTGTGCACAAGCAAAGCAAATCAAGGAATTCATTCCCTACTTCCCATGGGCAGGCAGGTGCTCGGCCATCTCCAGGACAGCCGGGCTCCGGCATGTGTAACGGTGACTTGGGAAGACAAACGCCGTCACTCTGAACATATCCCCTTCCTTCTTCTTCTCCCAGCTTTATGTGTGGAGCACGACATCATATGGTACGGAATATTCCTTTCATCAGTCCCAGCTGTATCCCCTCCCACCTTGTCGTGCACCCTCAGCCTGCCCACCACATCACTGGTGGGTTGGGGTGAGCAGCAGAGAAGGCCTTGACTCTGTGTGAGCCACTGCTCAGCAACAGCTAAAACATCAGCATGTTATTAACATTGCTTTTATCACAAATCCAAAATATAGCCCCATTCAACCTACTATGAAGAATTTTAACTCTCTTCCAGCCAAACCCAGTACACACTTCCAAAGAGGTCCTTGGTGCAAGAGAGTTCTTTTGTTATAACAGTAACACAATCAAAGTGAAAATTTTACACTTTTAAACAAACAAGTCTCTACCAAGGCTCACAGAAAAGCTGGAGAAAAAAAAATTATCCTGGAGATGCAATCTCTAACATCAGAATTAGATAAGAGTAGCAAAATAATGCTAAAAAATCTGCCTAACCGGTCATTGCTTTGCTGCTGTGACTTTTTCACTTCAAAGTAGAGCTGAAAATACGTCTGAAGATTTCTAGTTGGCAAAAAAAATGCTGGTGAGACTAAATACATGATTATTCAGAAGCGATTTGTAATGGTCTGCCCTCTAAGGGCTACTAGTCTGAAATGGACAGTAGGCAGTGAAATCATGACTACTAATGTTGACTACTAAGGCTACTAAAGTCGTAGAACTAAAGCTGTGGAATTACTCAAACCAGGACATATCCTTTGGAATAACTGGACTCCAAAGAGAGAAAAAATGCTGCTATAAGGCCAGATGACTTGCAACCTAAAGCAACGTGTTACTGACTATGGCAGTTTAAAGCACTGTATCTTTGTTAAGAAACATAAAGTACTTGCATAAGCTTAGTTCCACAATATCGTTGTTCCTTGGGAAGAATTTTCTGCCTTTTTTTGCAAACTGCGTGTTCTTTCATCCAGTCCTATATTTAAATAGTGTAGTCAAGTGAGTGAAACCCTTTTAAGGTCTCTGAGCGCATCTGACTGCAGTCTGGAGGACCTCTTGTCAGATATACGGCTCTTCGTAGTTGTGAAAGGAGCTGAAACAGCCTCAGGCTGCCCCAAAACTGGAATGTGTGTATAAAAAGCTGTCGTATCGTCACCTTATGCCCTCTTTGACTCATCCCCTGAAGAAAGAAATGTTTAACTACACAAAGAATCTAACCCAATGCACTGTCCTTCTTGATGTATCTTACGAACCTAGAGGGAATGCTAGAAGAAAAACTTACACTATCCTAATCAGAGAAAGCCTGTAAAAAAAAACCTAGTGCCAGGAGTGAACTGCTGTAAAGGATTCTTTCTTAGTTTAGGAAACAAAAGACAAAAAATGGTCATCCAGATGAGTATCAGTAAATTGATACATTTCCTATCAGTGGCCTTATCAGAAAAAATAGTGAATGGCTGTAGAGGCTAAAAAATCCCCCCCTCCCAATACCACAAGGAAACAGATCGCTATAAGCAAGATTTTTCTGCCCGAGCAGAAAAAGTAAGGAGAAGAAGGGTGAGCACCTTGAGAAACCAAAGACCAGACTTCCTGGCTTACTGTTGAGGCAAATACAGTGTGGACAGAAGGGGTGGCAGTTTTCATTCCAGAGAATTCTGATGATATGATCTACATTGTAGACAATGCACAGACTGCAGAAATTGTATGTGAAGTTTAAAAAAGAAGTACTTTGCTGAAAGCAGGTGCACTGGAACAGGCTGCCCAGGGAGGTGGTGGGGTCACCATCCCTGGGGGTGTTTAAGAGACGAGTGGATGTGGCACTTGAGGCTGTGGTCTAGGAGTTAGGGATGCTGGGATGAAGGTTGGACTAGATGATCCTCGAGGTCCTTTCCAACCATAGTGATTCTAGGATTCTATGATTCTATGATTTCCAGGAGCCTTAATTACAACGAAAATGCTTTAAATTTGTTGTTTGGTTTTATTTCTATTAATTTCAGATTTTTTAAATTGTATTGTAAAAACCTGACCTATGTGTTACCAAAATTCAGAGACGTGCCAGAAGTGAAGGTGCGCACCATTTGAGATGATATCACATAATACATAGACACAAATATATGCATATATACATATATGTAGCATTTTACTCTGAAATTAGCTTTGAGAAAAATGCACTAACAGTGACAACTACCACGATTCTGTAATCAAAAGGAAACTCTATCACAAAAAAAGTGTAATTTGGGTTGTTGAACTTCAGAGAACTCATGAAATTGTACGCTGGTATCCTATCCCTGTTTTGGTTTGCATCAGATTAGGAGTAGTATCTTTGTGGCAGGAAAGTAATACACATACACACTGGCACAGGATACTGCAAAAAAAATGAACTTAGAAGTCAGCTTAAGGCAATTCATGAACTTCCCATTTTACCTTCTTTGTAGGAAGTGCTGTGGCAAATGACAAGCACTGGAGATTTCTAAGATCAGGAAAGCTTTAAGATAAGTAGAAGGAATTGAGTGACAGGAGTAAAATGATATCCTGAAAAAATGAATAAATTCAGGCTGCACTTTTTACATTCACTTATTTAGGATGAAATTGTGCATTTTTGGTTACGAAAACTCTGCTTTTGTATTTTCAATGCATATTTGTTTCTCTGAAAATGACAAACACAGTAAAACCTCACTACCATCAATATGTTTGGAAAGAGGATCTAGACATTTGCTGCTAACTCGGAATCCTTTCTTTCTCAGTCAATCATTTAGAAGAAAATTATTTAGAAATCTTGGTGTTCATGTAGTAAGTAGATAGCCACGTAGCATAGTAAGACTCACAGGTACAGTCAGCGGTTTTGTTTTGTACTGGCAGTGGAAGAGGACACACTTTTACAGAAGTCGCTCCTTTAGGCAAAAACACCAGGTGCTGAAGACAATGGACTTTTGTTTATGGCATTAGGTAGGTGTAAACTGCACTGCATGGCACTGACAAATATATTTGTCTCAGCTCATCATCTGTAAAAGAGAGATTAAAAAAAATATATTTGGAAAGTACCTGATGTGGATAAATTAATATTGATTGGGGTATTAATACGCAAGCCAACATCACAGAAAATGTAAAGCCAAAGTGGACTACTGTCATGGTAGTCTCAGCTTCTACATGACACAGGTCATGGACTTTTATGACTTAATTACTATAAGGCACGTTTTCTGTTCCTCTGACAATTCTCAAGGCTCTTCTGTGCAACATTAGAAGAAAACAGTTCTCTACTGCTGCTCAGGTTCTGCTTCTAAGGACCACATACATCTCTCACTGTTTCAGACTAGGAATTCATGTAAAAGTAGCTAGCTCCCACAGGCCCCCGGTCCTTCTTTAGACAAACAGCTTTCCAGGAAGGAGCCCTACATTCAGGAGATGTGAACTGCCTTCACTGGTTTAATACTTTATGTTTGCATGCACTGAAATAGAATTTGTTTATTCTGTCTAACAAGTGAGTACTGATGACATTTCACTGTTATTTGCCATGTAACCTATTTTAGTGTCAGCTATTTGCTGCTGCTGAAGACTTTATGGGGTTTTTATATGCCACAGGTTAAAACAAATGCTTAATAACAAAAAGGAGCACGATCAAAAAAGCGATTAGTGTGCAAATTACAAAAGCACATCAGTATGATACCTCCCTCTTGTGTGGCTGGTTAGCAATTAATCCATATGGATTACAAATAGCCTATGTTGATTTAGTACTCTTCTGGTTTCTTTGTGCTGCACAATATTCAAAACCTTGCAGAACCTTGACAGTACCCTATCAACCAAACTTGAATCTTTCTAATAACTCGCTTGAAGTCCATTTGGTGAGATCCGCTTTTCATAAATGTATGTTGATTGGCACTGATTGCACTGAACTACTGCAAGGATGAATGCAAAGGACTATTAGAAAATTTTCTATTCAAAGTTGCTGGTTAACGATGAGAGAACATATCGCCTGGTGGTGTTAGGATTCCCCTAGTGACACATGTAAGCAGCATTACCAGCTATTTTTGCAAATGTAAATTTGTGGTTTCTTTTCACAATCCTGATCTTTTCATGATCATGATCTTTTCGTGATATGAAGCGGTGGAATTCACTTTCTTCATACCAGCAGATACATTGGAAAGGTGGAAAGTGACAATAACTAAGATATCAATACAGCCCCAAAAAAAAGTACAATGTCAACAAAGCACCTGAAACACTCACATCTGGAACGCATGGCCTGACAAGGCTGGACGAGCTCTCTGTAAAACCGCTGTCACTTCACATTCCCTATTGCAAACTGAAATGCTGAACCAGAGGTTCAGATGCTGGAATTTGGCACAAGTTCACTTGAGCCATCCAGTATAAGACAGAGAAAGAGCTAATTCAAAGACAATACAGAACTTCTAGTTGTAATGCAAACTTTATGACAGCTGTAATCAGATCGGAGAAGATGAAGTTGGGAGCTAGAAAGAATGGAAACCTTCCTCATACAAAATAGAAAACATGGTCTTCGTTCTCTAGAAAAGGATACAGAAGAATTAAGAGAAATTATTGTTTCAGATGAGGTAGAATAGTTCTTAAACTAAGGAAAATAGGATAAAAAAAAATTAAAGAGGCTAGATATAGACAATCAGACAGCCAAATTTTTATTCATGTTAAAGAAGAGTAACAATACATTCAAAATAACCCCCTACATTCTTCAAATAAGTAGGGCTGTGATCACCTTCCTGTTGGTTCAACGAGAGCTCCTGCTCTTCAACATGAGCACTGAACTGCAGAGACATGCCCTTCTTGTTTTGCTGTTTGCCTTTGGCCCGTAGTGATCGATCTTAATAAGAGTGAGTGTATTGCTCCCTTTGCTCCTTTACCACGTGTACTTTATAACCTGATAGTGAGAGTATTCTTTTATGAAGTGGTAAACAGAAGTCTGATCCATCTCAGACCGAAGAGGAAATTGAGCTGAGGTCTAAAATAGCCTGGGCAAGTACAAAAGCTATTAAACCAAAGATAGACAGCAAAAACTTCTCCAGCAAACGATTTTTCAAAAAACAGAAAGAGTCCGCGCATGGTAGGCTGCCTAACTTGGACTAGGAACGGGAAGAAATACCAACTCTACGGTCTTGAACCAACTATCTCTGCTTTAAAGACAGGCAGAAGCTTGACTTTTTCCAGTGATAGCTTTAATAAGGCCCTGCTCACCACCTAAACTTTCCAGCTTGTCTTTGATTGCACTTAGTCCTTGCCACTGACTCTAATGGGACGGGCAAGTACCTCAGATGTTCTGATTCAGCTTGCTGGGGCTGAGGTGTTGAGATTCCTAAATTCAGGGGACTAAAGCACAGATTATGATTATTTTCCTTTGGGTTGAAATAACTTCTGCATCTGGCATTTTGGTATTTAAATCATTTGAACTGATATTCATTTAATGAAATCACTGTTTTTGTACGGATTCATAGAAAACACGGTTTTAAGTAGATTCTTTAAAAAAGATCTATGAATAAATTTGCTTTGTAACTTGTTTTCTTCTAAAATACTTTTTCCACGATGGAGTTCAAAGTTGTTAGAGCAGCAAAAAGAGCAAGATTTTCCTATTGCATGGGATCCGGTTGAGTGGCCCAGCAGCTAGCAGGCCTGAGGAAATCAACTTCTGCTACGTGCTGTTGCTTAGAGTGTTTATCAATGTAAAGGAAATAATTTCTAAAGAGCCTCGGATGCTCTTCAACTATTTATTTTACAGTCAATGTCAACATAATTAGTTTCTTTAAAGTCTTTGGTGACATCATTCATGTAAGGAAAAAGTGATTACACTTGAGAGATGGTCCTTTGGAAAAATATCAAGGAGCATTTCTTCCAGTATAATGCATTGCCTAATATGTCAGCTACTCAAATTTCATTAATGCTGATTCTATCTCCTGCAAAGGTTTATACAGAACTATGGCATGGCCAATGGTTACAAGAAAAGCAGCTGACAAAACTATTTAACTACAATACGCTGTGCAGCTACTGGAACTGCCATTAAGTGTTCACAATATTTCTTTGTCAACATCACTGCTCTTTTTAGCTTGTGACTTTTTATCTGCCCGATGCTCCTACCGAACTAGGGAAATTCCAGATTTTCTCATGTGTTTAAAACGGCCAGTTTGAATTTTCTGCCCCCAAATATTATGTAGGAGAAGGGGTTTTTCTGGAGGGTTGAATGTTTTTTGTTTGCTTTTTTTTTTTTTTGTGCTACAAAAGCAACAGTCACCAAATATATGTGTATATAGTAGTTAGGGGCAAAGAACAAAAAGCTTTTCGTTTGTTTGGTTTTTTTTTTAACCTCTCTTTCTTTCTAGTAGAATTGTAGGCCCTTGAAAAACCGATACCAAAATTTACATAGGGTTAACTTTGAGCTGCTATGAAAAGCCGTAGAAAATTTGCACTGGGAAAAATAAGAAAATTAACAAACAAAAAAATTCCTCTCTTTCCTGTATTAATAATAAGAAAAAAGTGGGTACTCCAGCCTTTCATGCAATTGTAGATTACCTGCATTTTATCTAGTGACTCTTAAGAGAACCTTATAAGCCTACATAAAGTTGTACTTTTGGATGGGAGAGAATTTCTTGGGGAATCTTGAGGAGGAGATGAAAAAATGTGTTAAAAAAAGAAACATTCTGAGAGATGTGTGTCACTCAACAATCCCTTCTACTGGTGTCAGGGATTCTTTCTTGGAAATGGATGTAAAAGACAAGAAGAGAGCTGAATCGAAACTTGAGAACTTTTCTATCAACCCCTTAACCCCAAAGCTTAGTAACGTATTGGTCTTCCTGGGAAAATTCGACAGATATTTCAAGGAGAGAGATCTAAATTGTACAGTTTCACTATTCCTATAAAACTGTTTCTACTTTCACTTCAATGATTAGAAAGGACATATTATGGGACACTCTTTCTCCTAAAACGGGAAAGGAATTAAACGGGCAGTTGTGAAACTGTCTGGACAATGAGTATGTTACTATTTATTTTCTACACATGCTTTTTGTGGTTTTCAAGGTTATTAGTTCCTTTTCATTAAGAGGGATCTCTAAATAATTATAGAGTACTTGAGAGTTTGGGGACTTCTGCAGAAGAATGGATGTTTTATTCTCCGGTGAATGTGGACTGGAACTTGAGCCACCTGGTCACATGTCAAGAGGCACTCGCTAAATTGCAGAAAGCTTGTCTGCCGGTTATAGTAAAATCCAAGGCCATGGACATCAGATTGATATCGACCTTAACGCATGCACAGTCCACATTTGCAAAAAGCATTGCTTTACTCCCTTGGGACTTTTATACGAAATCTTATAGGAATTTTACAGGAAAGGCCAATGATTTTTAAATTAAAACAATTTCTGTGTATTCTCTGTTGAGGTGGCATCACATACACATTCAAAGCCTCTTCCTTTCACACTGCAAAACACCATTGCTGCTCGTGCTTGATCACAAGTTTTTAGAACAGACTGAAGACCTTCCTTGACCTTAGCTAAAAGCAGCCTTTCATTTCCTAATTTAATGATATTACTTCTTCAAATGTTTGCATTCATAATTTAGGACATTGTACTAACATAATATGTGGTAATACTTAAAAGAAGGCTCCAGATCAAGTCTAATTAATTAATTAGTATATAGCGTGGACATATTGCAATACTAAATCCATAGAAGCTTGAAGAAGAGCAAAACACAGAACACTATTTCATTCCCAAATAGATGAAATAACTTAATTTTGTAGAAATAAAACTGCAAGAACGCAAGTGAGAAAAGTTTTAGGAACAAATGAGATTTGTTGATTTTTTTTCCAACACAAGATATTTTACGGATGTCTTCAATTCTCTTTAACCTCTGGTGGGCTTTGTCTCTCATTGTTGCCATTGCTTTTTCCCAGATTCACAACTGGTCTTTTGGCATTTTTTTCGTTATGCTTCGTTAGCTACACTATAGTAATTAACTACCTTGAATTTCTTGTACTCTACATGTTATCAAGAGTAGCCAGCATGGATTTACCAAAGAGAAGTCCCATTTGACTAGTCTGATAGCCTTCTATGATGGTGTGACTGAGTGAGTAGATGCAGGGAGAGCAGTGGATGTTGTCTACCTTGACTTTAGGAAGGCTTTTCACACTGTCTCTCATAACATCCTCGTGGATAAGCTCAGGAAGTGTGGGTTAGAAGAGAGGACCATGAGGTGTATTGAGAACTGGCTAAACAATAGAGCTCAGAGGGTTGTGATCAGTGGTGCAGTGTCCAGTTGGAGACCTGTATCTAGTGGTGTTCCCCAGGGGTCAGTACTGGGTCCGATCTTGTTCAACATCTTCATCAATGACCTGGATGAAGGGATAGATTGTACCCACAGCAGGTTTGCTGATGACACAAAACTGGGAGGAGCAGCTGATTGATACACAGGAAGGCTGTGCTGCCATTCAGTGAGATCTGGACAGTCTGGAGAGCTGGGTAAAAGTGAACCTAATGAAGTTCAACAAGGGCTAGTCTAAAGTCCTACACCTGGGGAGGAATAACCCCCTGCACCTGTACAGGTCAGGGGCTGGCCAGCTGGAAAGCAGCTCCATGGAGAAGGACCTGGGAATCCTGGTGGACAATAAGGTGTCCATGGGAAAGCAATGTGCCCTTGTGGCCAAGAGGGCCAGTGGTATCCTGGGGTGCATTAAGAAGAGTATGGACAGCAAGTTGAGGGAGATCTTCTTCCCCCACTATTCTGCCCTAGTGAGACCACACCTGG
>VWZK01012964.1:71991-115985 GCA_013396935.1 Baryphthengus martii | reverse complement strand
CAACCCTGACAATTATATGATTCTATGATCTAAACAGATCTGCAGAACTAATTACAAGAGCACAGCTAGCTAAAAACAGAACAGACTGAGGTGACTGGAAGTAGACTGAAGAAAATGTGAAATACCTATTAGCCACATTGGTTCAGACGCAGGATCCCTACAGCCCTGTGAACTTGTCTTCAATAGCAGTGGCCACAAATGGATGCTCAGTGAAGAGAAAAAGAGGACAAGCATAGATAATATTTCTCCTATATATTCTCCTAGATTCTATCTTTTGCTCACAGGGTTTGCTGAGCCTAATCTAGTTATCTCTTCAACAATCCTCAATGGAACTATCTTCCAAGTAGTTTTCATTCTCCCTTCAATCTGTACAAACTGTTTCTATCCATAACCACCTTTGTCAGGGAATCACATATTCCTGCTGTTGTGTGAAATTATCTCCTTTCGCTTGTTCTGAACCTGTTTCTTAAAGCTTCACTGCATGGTCTAGGAGTCATTCTCTTTTTGGAAAAACTACTTAACACTCAGACTCCAGCCATTTTCTTCATTGAATTAAAAACTGGGATCCCAAAAGACCTATCAACACAACTCTGAAGACCCCTGGAGGAACCTAAAGTCATTAATCATCTCCTTGCTTTATCTGAAAGTCCTGGATATGATTGCTTTTCTCCTTTGGTACAGCACTGAAGATGTCCTCCCTTAGCAGCTGCGTGCCCAGTTTCATGACTAAGGCAGGCTGTGATATGAGAGAGGCAGAACAGCATTACAATTCTCTATAGGCAATTTGGAAGGAGTACTCTGAGTATTTTTAACACAGCAATACACCGAGAGAAAGCTTAACTAAAGTTATTTGCTTGTTTGATTTTATTTTATTTTTAAGTGATGGAAGTATGAGTAGAAGGAAGACTGTAGTTTGGTGTTTAGAAAATTCACTGGGGAAAATTAAAACTTGCATTTTGGTCCTGCTCCCAGAACTATTTGTGTTTTATTCAATGTCTACTTTCATACAGAACTCAGAAAACATGTTTTAGATGAGAATTGTAACGTGCAACCTCAAAAATACAGGAAGATAATGATGTCTCTTGGGGTCTATTTAAGCTCAAACAGTTTCATGAAAGTATATGTGTTACAGAGAGTCCATTAGCACCAAGAGAGAAAAGCAGCCTCAGAAACTTCCTGGGGACAGGGTATATAGTCATCCTTTGCCAGCATTAAGGCAAAGTTTCTGCTTGTGAAAGAGACAGAATGTGGAAAAATGCTCATTAGATCACTCAGTTAAAATCATTAGATACAAAGCAAGATTTGTACTTCTGACAATCGTTCATCCTTCCTTGAACACGTATCTGAGATTAAAGAAACAAAGGGTTTCCACTTTCTTATTATGGTCCCAATTGACAATGATTCTAACAAATGCAAATCTTACAATTCAAAACATAGGAAGGTAATTACAATGTATTTTCATGTTTTCTGGGCACAAGGGTTAAGGTATTACATTTTTATGAATTACGGGTTTCCAACTGAAAAACGGAAACTATTTTTCACCAGAATATTTACTGCCACTAATGACTATCTTTCTGCCAAATTTTCAACTAACGGTTATTTTTATGCCTAAACTACCAGGATAACTTTAATACTTTGGAGAGTGAGAAAAACAAAGGAATTTTCAAGTAAATCTACTACATGACTCAGAGCTTAGCTTAGTTTTATATTTGTACATGTAATTGCAGACCTTGGTAGATATATCATAAAAGCAATACTCCAGCGCTGTAATACCATGAAAAAAAATGGCTAGCTTGCTGTTAGTTTGTCTACCTAATCTCACTAAAGTAGGCTGCAGTAATTAATAAAAAAACATTCATCTGCGACTTTTTTGTGCCTGACACATCCAAAATTTTTTGCTTTCTTATGTCTCAATCTCATCTACATCCTGTACGTGCATAGTACCTCATCCAATCTCACAGCACAGTTTATACACTAGCACTAAACAGTGATCTCAGAACTGGTTATAAACATTACATGTCAGGAATATTTTTTCCTTCTACAACACAGGGAAATTGCAAAGTTTGTCCAACACATACCAATTTGGTAATAGAGCAAGCTGAAACCTGGAAAAGAGATCATGGTTTCTAGTTTCTTGATCTATATGAGTTTCATCACTGAATAAATAATAATATTGAATGAAATCCAATAATAAATTGAATAAAATCCGTCAATAAAGTGTATGACTCAAAGGGCACTACTACATACAGGGTAATTCTGCAGGATCCAAAATTTTAACAAAATTAGTAAAATCTCAAGCTGAAATAAAGCAACTTTTGAAAACAAAGAAATATTCAATTTATATTCCTGCAAGCCAACTGTGCAATCTTATCTTTGCTGCTCAAAGGTGGTAAATATCAATGGAAACCTTCCTGTTAAACACAGATGAAAGCACAGGAGAAGATACCACTGTACTATAATCCAGCCATCTGTCTCAGCATTTCTCTGAAGGATCTGCAGCTGAACCATATGAAACTGCACTGAGAAGTGGTAGGATTAGTCAGAATAGTCTGAAAACCACTCTGAGTGATTTAATAAATAAAGAAAAATTATTTTGCCCTAAGACATATTTTCCATTTGTGCAGTTTTCTTCTTTGTGACTACTTAGCAACAGCAGTCATTTTCCATACTGGAATCCTCCCATTACATTGAAAGAGCCCCAGGAAAACTACCATATACAATATTCATTACTCTGAAATCACAAGTGAAAAAAAAAAAAAAGTAAAAAAAATACTGAGTACAAAATAACACTTTATTGTTTGGTAATTGTCAGAAAATATATTTTGCCTATATTCCAGACACAGTTTTAAATTATTAATCATGAATGACTTTTCTCAATATAAAAAAAAATAGACATAAAAGAAATTCTAAAAATCTGTAAACCACTGACATCAGTCCGTTGCCACAGTGTTCAGCTACAATGGAAGCCACTGTGCAGCTCAATAGCTCTGCAACCATCGCAGGTAACTTTTTTTACAATCTTAGTTGGAGTGATTCAACATCAAAAATGTTGGACACTTGCTTACCCTAGCACGTCTAAGGATACCAGCAGCAATAGTCCTTTGGGGAAAAAGAAGTGAATGTTTAGAAAAACTGTAGACAGAACCATACCACCTCATCATCAAAATATACCTATTGCAAGATCAAATCTATTTCCAGTTCATTACAATTTAGTAGCATTGTGGCTACTCAAAGATGTTAATTAAAATCTGGCTAAATTGTTTAAGCTCCATCAATTTTCCTCTCTTACCCTATCAGGAGAGTGTTTGGAATATTTATATCCACAAGAGTAAATAGTGTCCTGTAAAAATGGGTATCTGATTAATATGAGAAGGGGTGCAGACAAACAAAAAAAGAAGATATATTGCTACTGTGTGTGACTGAACACAGTTCAGCAAAATCTTCAAATATGTGCAATAAGCTTCTGTGAAAATTCTTAAAAGCTGTTATCAGTGTAAGTTTGATAAAACAGAAATCCTGCACTCTCTTAGACTTGCATCTTCTTCACGTGCAACCAGTCACAAAAATGCACATCTCAAGTACATTGGAACAACTCTCTCATCCAGGACATAAAATACATTTTAAATTGTGTCTCAGTGCCGCATGGGTGACATGAGTCCCAGCACTACATGGTACACATTCAATCAGACACTCTAGAGAGGGCTAACTTTGAGTTACTTCATTGGTGTGGTCCACAAAGAGAATATGACAAGAACCTAAGAGCTCATTTACATTGGAGCAGATGGATTATTGTACAGTCCAGTTCAAATAAACAAATTTACATGGAGGAATACTGCTGCTACTCTAAAACATCTAAATGACTGAAAAGTTCCTGGCATGCTAATTAAAGCCTACTGAAAAAGGGATTAAAACAGCATTCACAATCAGATTGAACAAACTTCTATACAAATATGTTTCCCTCTATGATTATGAGTCAGTGGAGATAGGCAAATTGATTGCCCTGCTTCCTTGCCGGCTTATCTCTCTAAATCTCTGACAGGATTGCAAGTTTTTACTTTGAAGACAATACTAAACTATTACTGTCACATTGATACCTCAATGACTAGGAGAGAATTAATTGAAATATGCAAAAATTTGCCCAGAATTAATCCTCTCAGCAGACCAAGTAGTGTATCACTGCTACAATGCCCTTGCAATCAACATTTATGACAGAGCATTATGACTAGCACTAAAAGTAAATATTAATAAAGGAAAACATAAGTGAAACAGCACATTGTCTAAAGCTGATTCATTCTGATCCATTTGAAGACAGCAGTTTTCTTCAAACTTAAATTAGAACTTTTTAAGACCTTGAAAATGAAAACTAATAATGTTGGTTAGAAGTAGTTAATTTGAATTAGAAAAAGAACATTCTCTAGAAAAACTGCAAAAGGGAGGAATTTGTATAGCAGAAAAGATGGGTGAATGAAAATACACCATAATCACTATCATTTGAAATACAAATTCAGGGGAAGAAAATCAACAAACAAACCGACCCACAAACACAATCAAACAAAAAACTACCAAACAAGTAAAAAATCTACTAAATCCCTCAGACATATTTAATCATCCACTTAAAATAACTGTGGAATAGTTGTTCTAAGTTAAAATCCCATGGTTTTTAAGCTAAATCAGAATAAAGTCATGTTCCTATGGTGGGGAAGAATTAAGTGGGAAAGATCACCCATTAAAAAGCTTTAATGAAGTGACTGAAGATAACAACTATTTCAGTTGGATATCCTAGTGTAGACAATTTTGCAATAAAAAGACAATAAAATGCAGCATAGTAGAATATTCTCTGGGTGATCCACTGTAGGAAAGCAATGAAGCCCTGGCCCAGTACGGTTATAAATTTAAAAAATAAAAAAATTAAAAAAAAAATAAGCTAAGCTATTTCATATAGGAAAATGGGCAGTTGTCCAACTTAGGAAAAGGTAGATGTAAACTACTTGTTCTTACCTTTGATTTCACCACTAGAAAGTCTGTCTTGGAATATTTAGTTTTAGGATATTGTTATCACAGTGTATTGCAGGAAATCTGAATGTCTTAAAAACGTATTTTAAAATCAATACAAGGACAAAAAATGTTACAAAATTTGAGAAATCATTTCGGGACTTAGCTATCAAACTCTAACTGTTAAGGCTCTGCTAGCTGTATACTCTAATGACAATGGATGTTAACCTTCATTTGGACAGGGCAGGAAGGGTATAAGTGACAAGTTTGGTTTGTAAAAGAAACCTCTTACAGAACAATTAGATTTCACCCTCTAAGAATATTGGTCTGAAGCAACAGAAATATTAAGTAAAAAAACCTTAGTGAATACATTATACAATATACCCTTTTTCAGTGCTTCCAAAACATAAAGCAAATATTAACAAGCATAAAAATAGTCTTCATAGGGGAGGGCAGTCAGACAACGTATTTGGATATGTACCACCACTCTGAGGTGAAAAAAGGAATGAAGAGTAAGACTTTGACCAGATTCACAGCTGTTGAGTGAGCAATGAAATCTGAAAGTGCATCAATCTGAAATCTGAATGCTGCATCAGATGACTGTTGGTCTGAAACTGGCTGAAGCCTGTAATATCACTTGGAAGAGTGATTTACCAGTAAATACCATTTAGAACCTGCCTCTTTAATGGAAATAAATGTCTGAATTCTGGAGCACAGTAATAGTAACAGTTGATACCAGAAGCATTGGCCTCATGGGTTAGAGGGAAATAGGGCAGCCATCTATGGCTCTTAAGAGAAAGATAATTGGCAGAAGTGTACTAGCCTCATCTGACTCTGAAAAATAGTCTGTCACATAGAAATAGCCACAGAAAACCCTGGAACTTCCCTTGTCCAAAACAAGATGCCACCTTCATTCCCAAAGTTCACAAGTGTGGTTCATTAAGACAGGAGGATAAAATAAAAATAAAAATCATGTATTCCACTCACAGGTATCTACATATTGCACGCTTTCCAGAAGAATATCATTATTCTTATCAGCAAAGCTCTAGCATTTCAGATTGGTTTAAGAGTGATATTATGAAGCTTACATAGATAGAGGTCTAGTCTGGCAGCATAATTTATTTCTCTTGCCCCCATGTTTTAGGTAGCAGAGTGTACTAACATCTTTTCCCTCATTTAAAAATTTGGCAGTTCTGCCATCTTCTGCCTTCTTTGATAGTCAATAAAATTTGGCATCTAGCTTTTTATTACCCTATTTGTCTTCTAGGCTATCCTCATTCACACTGCTAGTAATATATTGGAAAAGAAAGATTCTGCCACTAACTCAGAAACGCTCTGTGCTGCAAACTGCTGGATAATAGAGGAGTATTCTTGGGGAAATATCACAAATTTATTCTGTTCTTACATCCTTAAATATGCATCCACTTTTATCACTCCAGAAGACAGGGCATGGTGCTAAATAAGCATTTGATCTGATGCAGTGTAGCCATTCTTTTGTTCTTGCAGTTCATTTGAATCAAACTGTTTGCTTAGTTTAATATACTACTTAACTTATGCTTCAGAGATGAAATCACATGTCTTTGATCTTATGGGTTATAGGACAGCAGACTGCATCTTACATATGTGAGAAAAGCAGTTTAGAAATGTTCTACATCCATTGATGAAAAGAAGTAGGAAAATAGCTTTTTTTAAAAACCCAAGTATATGGGCAAGAGTTATCAACTTAGAAATGCTCTACATACTTCGATGAAAACACATAGCAGAATATCATTTTAAAAAAAAACAAGTAGATGGGCAAGAATTAACAAGCCTATATGATGTAACTAGTGTATCAAAACCAGAGAAATCTCTAACTAGATGGAAATATGCCAAGTCTCTGTATCAGCCACAGAATTCAGTCTTACAGATATACTCTTGTGACCACCGTCCTCCCAGGAGCAAAGGAAGAGTCTTCCCTCTAGCTTCCTATTTTGCAGAAAAAAAGAGACACAATTGCACAAGGTCCTGAGCCATTTCCTAGAGAGAAACTTCTCTAAAGCAGGGGTAAATAAATCCTTCTGGAAATCTTTAGGAGCTACAGACTGCTTCCAAGTGATTATCACCATGAGCTAAAAAGTTTTACAAAATTTACACGCAATCATAAAGGGCAGAAACGATGCCACAAAAGTATCACAACACAGGCTGGATTTCTGAGGGCCCAGCTAACCCCAACCTTGATTACAGTAACTCATTTCCACAGCTACAGGTGACAGGCAGCCCAAAGCGACCCACGGTCATAATGACATTCTCACATTCAAGAGGACAGAAGACATAACTGCTTCATGTTTGCAAACAGTGCTGAACACTATGATTAAAATTAAACAAGGGCAAATGCTAAGTTAAGAAAAGGGAAATCAAGGGCATAACAATACACAGCTATATGAGCCCTCAAGCACAGAAAAGCAAAATAGCAACTCATCGTAATAGTTCCCTTTATACAGCTAACAGGACAGACACATATCCAAACTGAGAGTCATACGGAAAATCCACAGGGGAATCTGAGAGGATTGAAGCTTTAGAAGTGGCTACTTGAGGACAGCGTCACAGGAACAGAACCACTTAGGAAAAGACTGAGAAAGGGCAAGGGGAGGTCAGCAGGGAAGTGGAGATAGATTAGAAGCACGAAGGCAACCTTCCAAAAGCTGTAGTTGTGGCTAAAGGAAGAAGATGGAAAGGTTGATGAGGTTTGGGAGTTTAAGTGTAAGCACACATTTGCAGGCCAAAAAAGTGTTTGAGGAACAGCTAAAGAAGCAAAATTAATGCTACAGTTTTCTTGAAACACATCAGGAGCAGAAGACTGCCAAGGTGTCTGCAGGGCCAACTGAAGACCAGAGTGCAAAAGCAGCAATCAGAGCAAAAAGAGCAATCCTTTGCAGAAGTATTTAGAAGTTACTGAAGAGTTTTTAAAGGAAACCTGAACTTGCTTTGTGAGTCCACTAAACTGACCATTACGATGAGTCATGATATAAATTCCATGAAAACATCAACCCAGTGTTCAGTTTAGGTCAAAAAAAGGCAAATCATATGTTGGGAATTCTTAGAAAAGGGACAGAGAACAGAAAAATAACTGCCATAAACCTATGCTTAAATCTATGGTTTAGGTATACCTGGGAAACCAGTTGCCATTTTGGTTCCTTCCTTCTAAGCAGGATATGGAAGGGCACAAAAGGTTCAAGAACACCAAGAATGACCAAAGGTCTGGAATATAGGCAGAACGTTCCTTTTGACTGAAAGATGAATGATAAAGTAAACTGGGATTGCACTTTGAAAAATAAGTAACTTAGAGTATGATAAAAGTCAATCATATCTAAATGACATGGAGAAAATGGATGGGCTTTGTCTGTTTATCAGTACAAAAAACCACAGGCATCCAATAAAACCACTAGGATCCAGGTTCAAAACAAGCAGAGCTAATAGCGAATCAATGGCTCAATGTCCAAATGAAGACAAATGGAGTCCCTCAGAGATAGGTACTGGGACCAGTGTTGTTTAACATCTTTGTCAATGTGGGACAGTGAGATCCAGCACACCCTCAGCAACTTTGCCAATGACACCAAGCTGTGCGATGCAGTTGACACACTGGAGGGAAGGGATGCCATCCATCCAGAGGGACTTCGACAGGCTAGAGAGATGGGCCTATGCCAACCTCATGAAATTCAACAAGGCAAAGTGCCAGGTCTTGCATCTGGGTTGGGGCAATCCCAAGCACAAATAGAGACTAAGTGACGAGTGGATTGAAAGCAGCCCTGCAGAGAAGGACTTGGGGCACTGGAGCACTGGAACGGGCTGCCCAGAGAGGTTGTGGAGTCTCCTTCTCTGGAGACATTCAAAACCTGCCTGGACGTGTTTCTGCATGATCTACTCTAGATTCCTGCTCTGGCAGGGCGGTTGGACTCAATGATCTTTCGAGGTCCCTTCCAGCCCCTAATATTCTGTGATTTCATGATTCTGTTGATGAAGTGCTTAACATGAGCCAGCGATGTGTGCTGGCAGCCCAAAAAGCCAACCATATCCTGGGCTACATTAAAAGATGCATGGCCAGCAGGTCAAGGGAGGTGATTCTCCCCCTCTACTCTGCTCTTGTGAGACCCCACCTGGAGCACTGCATCCAGTTCTGGAGTCCCCAACACAAGAAGGACATGGATCTATTGGAGAGGATCCTGAGGAGGGCCACAGAGATGACCAGAGGACTGGAGCACTTCTCCTACAAGGACAGGCTGAAGGAGTTGGGTTTGTTCAGCCTGGAGAAGAGAAAGCTCTGGTGAGACCTTATAGTGGCCTTCCAGTACCTGAAGGCGGCCTACAGGAAAGCTGGAGAGGGACTGTTTACAAGGCCATGTAGCAGTAGGATAACTGGCAATGGTTTTAAATCATAGGAGGGTAGATTAAGATTGGACATTAAGAAGAAGTTCTTTACTAGGAGGGTCATGAGGCACCAGAATGGGTTGCCCAGAGAAGTTATGGATGCCTCATCCCTGGATATGTTTAAGACCAGGCTGGATGAGGCTCTGAGCAACCTGGTCTAGTGGAAGGTGTCCCTGCCCATGGCAGTGGGATTGGAACTAGATGATCTTTAAGGTGCCTTCCAACTAAAACCATTCTATGATTCTATGATTCTTTGTATGTCAGAGAGCTCATTGTTAGAGGATTTTCCAGATGCTGTACATTCACTTGGATTCAAAGTGACACAGAGCAAACTTAGAACATCAATACACCAAAGTTCACTACATACTCAAAAGCTCCATCTCGCTCAGGAAAGTCCTAAACTAACTAAAAGCAGAGAGAGTATTAGAGGGAGCATATGCATTTCCTTTTCCTTCTTGAATGGTTCTTACTTTTCTCCCTGCTATCAACAGAGTTGGGCTAAAGGGAAGGGCAAGCGCATTCTCATCATTAGTCATTGAGCTTTTTGAGTATTATAATCTCCTCACAGTGTCTTGAAGCAGGGGTTCCAGCACATCTGTAGAAAGAAGGTGCTGCAACACATCTTCCACCTATTCAGCAGGTGTTAACCCCTAGGCCTCCAGTTACTGCTGTGTGCCCTAATTAGACTGTGATGTTAATAACATGCAAGTAGCCAAGATCTGTCCAGATGCTGCACAGCCTCAGTGCAAAATGAGAAAGGGAAAAAAGTGTACAAGTGCCTTTCTGTTTTCAGCAGCGCTTGATTAGAGTGCATTGGAACAGACTGAACATGAGCCAGCAGTGTTCCCAGGTGGCCAAGAGGACCAACAGCATCCTGGCCTGTATCAAAAACAGTGTGTCCAGCAGGAGCAGAGAAGTGATCATGCGTCTGTGCTCAGCACTGGTGAAGCCACAGCTTGAGTACAGTGTTCAGTTTTAGGTGTTGCAGTATAAAAAAAGACACTGAGGTGCTGGAGCTGGTTCAGAGAAAGGCAACCAAGCTGGTGAAAGGTCTGGAGAAAATATCTTATGAGGAGTGCCTGAGGGAACTGGGGTTGTTTAGTCTGGAGAAGAGGAGGCTGAGAGGACAACCTTATTGCTCTCTACAACTACCTGAAGGGAGGTTGTAGTGAGGTGGGTGTTGGTCTCTTCTCCCAGGTAACTAGTGATAGGATGAGAGGAAATGGGCTTACATTGTGCCAGGGGATGTTTAGGTTAGATATTAGGAAATATTTTTTTTACTGAGAGAGTGGTTAGGCACTGAAACAGGCTGCCCAGGGAGGTGGTGGAGTCACCATCCCTGAAGGTGTTCAAACAATGTGTGGATGTGGCACTTCAGGACATGGTTTAGAGGTCATGATAATGTTTAGCATATGGCTGGACTTGATGATCTTGAAGGTCATTTCCAACCTTAATGATTCTATGATTCTATGACTTCAGATTCAGCACGCTGTCTTGGAATATTAACATGCAAACATTAGCATGTGCAAAGAACCAATCTCAATTTGTTTATGCAAATCCTGTCAAGTACAAGGGTTTAGACAAACAAAAGTCATTCTAATAAACCTGATTATTTTCTTTAAGTGGTCTGAACATCAGTGATATACACAAAATACTTCTACCCTGCTGCATATTGTAATTCTTGCCATTTCATGCATTTATGCATCTCGCTCTAACAAAACATTGTTATTTGATTTAAGAAACATTATAGGACTGCATTAAAGGAAGTCTAGTGACATTGCCAGTAATTAAGGCTGTGCAATAGCTCTTTTCATATTTTCAGCTTCTTAAAACAGTTTGGGCTGAAATTTATTGTGGTGATTTGCTGTGCTGGACATAGGTTATTTTTTTCCATGGATAATCTGAAATGTTCTCAGGGACAATGCTAAGGAAAGTGCATCATTTTGCCTGCATTATAAAATTCATTGTCTCTTTATTGACCATCTCACACACTTCCATACTTTGAGGCAGAGATCAAAAACACAGGGGAGTCTGACCTGTATGCCAAGAAGGTCATCAGCTTCTTTGTGAAATTCTACTTCAGTTTGGTCAAATTAGGTAATTCTTATCAGCTAAAACCTCTCAGTCTAATAGGAAAATTATTCTTGAATCTCATTCCACATGTTTTAAGAACATCGTACCAACTTTCATATCAACTTCCAGCCCAGTTATTCTGGCTCTGCCTTTTATCTAAAATAGCACTATCTATTACCTGAAGATTACAGTCCTCGACCCAGTGTTCTGTCATAGCCCTCATACTTCTTCCAGACCTCTTCATTTCAAATTACAATTTATACATTTCTGGCTCATCTTGTAGCTCAAATCAATTTTCTAGCAGACATGTGATCTGAACAAGGCTATCTAGGATTGTGTAAAATATAATACAGGACTTTATGAAATTGCCTAGATATTTCCCTATATCACAGGATATAAGAAACACTGAGGTGGGAAGGGATCTCTAGAGGTTGCTTAATCCAACCCCACTACTCAAGAAGGGTGAGCTAGAGCATGTTGCTTAGGATCAAGCCTAGTCAGATCATAGAATCATAGAATTGCCACGGGCAGAATCACAGAAAAGACCTCTAAGATCACCATGTCCAACTATCAACCCCCCCCAAAAAAATCACCAAAAAACACAGAAAACACCTCACTATCTCACTAGAGCAAGTCCCAAAGTGCCTCATCTACATGTTTCTTGAATAGCTCCAGGGACGGTGACTCCACCACCTCCCTGGGCAGCCCATTCTGCACCTGACTACTTTTTGAGTAAAGAAATTTTTCCTAAAGATCTTGAATATCTCCGCAGGTGGAGACTACACAACCTCTCTGGGCAGCCTGATCCAGTGATTGACCGCTCTCACAGCAAAAGAAGTTTTTTCCTATGTTTATGCAGAATTTCCTGCATTTCAGTTTGTGTCCATTGTCTCTTGTCCTGTCACTGGGTACACCACTGAGAAAAGTCTGGCTCCATCTTTATTCCCTCCCATCGGGTACTTATACATGTTGATAAGATTACTCTGAGACTTATCTCCTCCAGGCTAAACAAACCCTGCTCTTTCTGCCTCTTAGATGCTACAGTCTCTTAAGTATCTTTGTGGCCTTTTACTGGACCAACTCCAGTACGTCCATACTCTTTTTTGCATTCTGAAGTATCCACTGAAACACCTGAGCATCTTGCATTGAATAGAGCTGCATTAATAGTATCAGTTCATAACCATCCAATTAACAACTAATATATTGATGTATATCTACATACATTGAAACATACCTAAGTATAGCCAAGCTGTAGTATACTTCAGTTGCTTTCAGGCAGAGAGATATCAGTTTATAGGGACTATTCGACAATATTTCTTGCTATAGTACAAGATCTTTCAGTTTATACCATTAAAGTTCAGTTTTACAGTTCAGTAAACTCTACAGTTCAGTTACTGCAGACCTTATGTTTTGGGGAGTTTAACCTTCTCCAATTTAGTTAATACTTTTTTCCTGCTATTTCTCCCCAAATGCTTCAAATAAGATTGATCAAACTAATACGGTTTTGTCTGGAAAATCTGTTGTCAAAGAAATAATCAGATTACTGTGGCACGATCCATTTTTGGTAGATTGGTGTTTAATTCTAATTTATTTTTTCTTTGTCACCTAGTTTTTAATTACTTTTTTCTTCAAAATGTGCTCCAAAGCTTAGCATGTATTTGAAGTCAGATTGTAGTTAACCACGCAAAATTTTCCTTTTCGAATAACAGATACTGTCTTTGCCAGGATATAATCAAATTATTTATAACTTCACAGATGATAAAAGTATCAGGTTTGGAATCTCTAAAATAATGACTGAAATTGTTTCATCATCGTAATTTAAATACACTCCACTCTAAATTTTAATTTCACCTTTGTGTGGTCATTTCCATGTCCAGATGCTTATTCTTTTCAGCTATCCTGACTGACTCATAAACCAATATTGAAAACACAGGCAAAGAATTTTTTTTCATATCATATCTAAACTATTTCCAGCAATGTCTTCACTTTCAGAATCTTAATCTAAGAAACCATATCTGAGTTACAGAGGGAGCTAGAACTTCAAACTGTCACTTATGCCTCAGGTATAGATATGAATATATAGGTGCTTTATAACTCTTAGTGCTGTGAAAAATGAGGTCTTAAAAATGTCTAAATTCTACTCATCTAATTTTCATCCCACCCATGATCTCTAAAATAGAAATTATATTGCCCTCTTGGCCTTGGTGATTTTGAAATGTTGTCTTATAATAAACCTTCAAAAGATTTGCAAGGAAATGAATACACTTAATATGTCTCCATAATATTTTCATAGAGACAATTAAAATAAGGACTTTACCATACATTACACAATGATGGTGAAACATGGAACAGTTGTTCATCAGTTACACATCTCATATTTTGTGCCTGAAGAAATTTTAAGAAATATCATGCAATCATGTAATTAAAATTCTATCATACACTATGGATACACAATAAAGCTGAATTAAGAATTAAATAGCTGTTCTTACAGATTTTGCAATCTTCATATTTTTCCCTTGATGTTCAGTATTTATCTGGTGAATCTATCATTTGAAAAGTAATTTAAAACGTCCTTCTCATTAACAGTAAGTCATCAAGTGTGAATATCTGTGTATAATTTGCTTTTGACTTCTGAAAATACAGTTTTGCAGTTCAGAGAATACCTTAATGTCAATGGAGAAAACACACTGCTTCCCAGGCAATGTGCTGGAACATGTGCCAACAGACACTGTCTGACACACTAAGGAGTGTTGTGATATCTGCCACTAAATATCAAATTGGATGACAAAAAAAAAAAAAAAATCTTTCCTTATTCTCATACAAAACAGCGTTCCGAAACTAAATGGAAAGGGGAAAGAATGAGGCAAGCAACATCTATGGGATAACCACAACAAACACACTACTCTTAAAAATGTCTTCAAAACTTCCTCTTGACTAGCACTTGAAAAAATTACAGTCACCAAAAATCGATTTCACATTGTTCTGTCAAGTTTCCCTCTTCTCTACCTGTGTCAAACTACAAAGACACAAAATGTCTCCAAAGCACTAAGATACCCAGATGATACAGTTCAGTTCTCCAAGAAGGTATTGTGTTTATACTGTTAGATACGTATGGTACCCAATAACAGAAGACACTAGATAACCTAGTGGTGACTTAAAGATGATCCTTTGAAGAAGAATAATTTTGGATGTAATAACAATAATATATTTTATCTAACAAAAGATCTATAAGAAGCAACTTGCATTCAGATTAAAGACAGTTAAATTGTGGCACTGAGTGTAGCTAATATTGCCTTCAGAGAAAAAGGACGTGCATGATCACCATGGGTGCTTATATGATCAGTGAAATCAGACACACATCACCTCTATACAGATTAACAGATTTTAGGTAATGGCTTCATGTCAAAACTCTTCCATAACCATTTCTCCAGTCATTGCTACAAGTCATGAATCTAGGAATCTACTCATAAAAGTATTGTATCTTTGTTTTTTCTTTGAAAAAGTTAAAAAAAAAAAAAACAACACAAAAAAAACAAAAACAGCAACCTGAAAACAAACCCTTAAGTGAAGAAAATATATATGTTAGACTTACAAATTCAGCATACAACACTGACCATATCATTCTTGCTGCCTCTTTTAAACTCGCAACGCAATGCTCAGCATTTTCCAAACACACTGAGAAGCCCCACTGTCTTTGACAGGCCTTTAGGTTTCCCATCTGACCCAAAGCACAAGGTGGGATTTCAACAGTAGTTTTCCTTTCTGTAATGCTTATTTTCTCACTTACAGGGTTCTTGGCCTTTCATTTTCTGGTGCCTCCTTCCTAAACCTAAGACACTACTTCAGTAGGACTAAAAGAACTGCTGTTCTGATCCAAGATTAAAACAGACACATACACACACTTTGTACCACCTTAACTCAGTTGGTTTAGATCTGCTCCCTGAGTTGGATTACAGTACAGTTCAGCAGATAGCTCCACAGAGGTGGTGATACAGTAAGTAGCTCTGTGAGAATCACTAGCAGGAGGGCAGAAATACCATAGAATCATACAATTGTTTGGGGTGGAAGGGATCTTAAAGATCACCTAGTGCCAACCTCCCACCATGGGCAGGGACATCTTCCGCTTGATCAGGGAATATCTCACGTCGACATTGCGAACTCTTCACTGCGTTACAAGTTTTCATGCAAAGTCAACACTCATGTACTGTGCTCGTAGCGTTTTTGGTTATAGTCCATTCATTTTTAAACAGGTAAATTGATTTTAGTATGTGAAAGGATATTCTTATGAGCAACACATTTTTATTTTTATAATTTTTTAAATAAAGTCAACTCCAACCCTCCCACAACTGAAATTATTTGCAAATGCCTGTGAAAAATAAAAGCAAGTCTGTCAAGATCTCTTGGGGAAAAAAAAATAAATTTGCAAGAATATCTGTGTAAATACATACATACTCGCACAACTGTATACACACAAAGCTAGCAGGCATTCTACATGTTTGCAGAACACTCTCATGTGCTACCTTGACCATAGGAATGATATCTGTATTTAATCCTACACTGTTGACATTGGGAAATAAAAAAAAAAAAAAATGTTATTTTAATGGCCGCCTTTTCAAATTGGTTATATTGCTTTCCAGCAGTCAGTAAATGTGGTGTATTAGAACAGGAAATCAAAAATTATGATAAAACGGTAACTGAAACCTAGAGGTCCAGGATTTAATTTGTGCAGGGTCAAATAAGCACTTGTGGGAAAATATTGTTTTGAAAAAAACTTGGTGCAACTACTACTACCTACAAACCATCTGTCTAATCAATCAGGGACTCTAACACACAAACAAAAACGTATGTGATATGCTCTGCGTGAATTTACTGATGTCTCCTTTGCACTCGGGCTATATGAACACTCATACACACTATATTTTCATTTTACTCATACTTCCTTGCTATTTACACATCATAATGGTTAGACCAGGAGAAGAAGAATAGCAGGTGTTTTATTAACTAAAGTGCTTTCAAGAATATGTAATTAAAATAATTCAGTCCTGCTTAATATATAAATGTCATAAAAATTATTTTCAAATAGTAAAGATTTAATTAAGGAAGTTATTTTTTTACAATCTTACCACTGTGAAAACAATGTAAGAACACATATATGTATTTTTTACATATTTATAAATTATATAAATTAGAAATATATATATTTATATATACAATTTATAAATTATATATATTTATAAAGGTCAGTTTTATCTGAGAAAAAAATATTTCTCTCACATTTCATTCCATGTTACAAGGTTCATCATGTTATAAGGTTCAGCATTTTCCAGGGCTGAACTCCCAGGCCTGAGCCTCATTTATCCATACCCTCACTCAGATAAGATGCACATACATAGAAATTATACTAGAAATCCAAGGACCTGCCTAAAGCCAAATCAGGGCATGCACACATACACCCCTCTTCTGCAACTGAAATGATGTAAGAAATGAAATACTTAAAATTCAGAATAGCAGGAAAATAAAAAATACAGCTGATTCAATGAGCCCTCTATGTTGACTACTAAACCTACATAGATTATAATGCATATACCTATAGCACCCCCTGGCCTCCAGTATTAAGGGAGTTGATGCAAAAACTGAGGCTGCATTTCTTACAGATAATTCCTCAGGAACAAAATGAGAGAACAGTGGATTTTCATTTTGTCTCTATAGAAGAACTCTGCAAAGTGATTTCTCTGGAGATTGCAATCCCTAATATGCAGTTATACAAAATATAAGAGGGAAGACTTTCTTTATGCAGTCCAAAGACAAAGATCCTACTATGCACATCCGGCTATTTTTCCACTTCTTAATCCCATGTAGGGTTGCAATAACTATTGAAAGAGAAACCTTAAGAAACTGTATGTCTCCCTGATACACATTAAATATTCAGGAAAACAGAAGAAACAGTAGGGCTGAAAATCTAAACAGTTTGTCAAGTAAATTCTGTTTCTGATTCAATCACAGTGAGACCACAAAAAGTACTTCTATTTTTCCATTAGTAAAAGATGTCGTTCAGAGTATCCAGACCAACGAACAGGCAAGACAAGAAACGAAGAAACAAGAGCCAAGCAAGGATGGCTGCAAATAGAAAAAAATCCACAAGGTGTATAGAGGATGCTTTCGTCTGACGAGGACTTTGATACAGAAGTTGTTTTCAAAACAACTAGAAATCTTTTTTAAAGCAGACAGCCTTTTAAACATAAAAATAAATTGAAGACATAATGTTAAAACATTCAATGATGTGTCTGTGAATAGAACAGCTGTCCCCAGAAATACTCAGACAACAAGTCTTCACATTACTGTAGATGGATGAAGATTTCAAGAAATCTGGCTATATTCGTTAAATAAAGATATATCACAGCCTTCCAGCACTACCCCTGCTTAAGTAAGAAACAGCAATAGGGAAGGCTCCTGGAAGTCACATAAGAAACTATCAGCAGAGGCAGAATTCGAGTAAGGGGCAATGGGTGAGGAGTCATAAAGAACAAGACCTAGGCACAACCTGCACAGTTGAAACAGACCCAGGAAAATTCAATTCTGAGTCCTGTACTACAGTTGGACAATTGATTGTCTGCCCATTTCATAGATTATAACCTAGTACAATGACTTGTGTATCTGAATGAATTTTCTAAACCATAAACTCTGCCTTGAAAACTGCTTAGAGAATTACATCTTTTCCAACCGTTAGTTACCCCCTTCTTAAATATTTACATCATTTTTCCAAGTTTTGACCTTAATATATGTTCACTTGCTATCTCAAGGAGGTTTCTACTATCAAATTATTATTCATATACAGAAATTAATAAACCATCACCATTTATAAGACTGATTACCTTTGGTTGAAACAAAGTCATAAGTTCTCCTGGAGCTTTCTAGCAATTTAATGGCTGGTTTAGCCCACAGCACCAGCATGTGCCTTTTGCTGGATTTTATCAATACTTCAGCTCTTTATGCCAAACAACATTCAGCCTCCAACTACCTTTACAAGAACCAAGGTATTATGGAATTTAAAAAAGTAATTCAGATAAAATAAGAAACCTTCTTCTCTGCTCATGCAAATGAATAATCTGAAAAAGTTGACATGTGCATGAATCCGACTGTCTTTACTGTTTAACTCATATGGCTTTGTAGGACAAGCTATACTGAAAGGTGCCAGGGTATCCCTTTAATAACCTAAGTAAAACACACAGAAATCCATATTGAATTCACATTTGAGAAACATGATGATTTGAATATAGCAATACTTTTCAGAGCAAAAGCAAAATATGCATTCCAATCTGAAAGAAAAGATGTTGGGAGGACAGAGGGGGAGCAAGAGCCAAGCAGCATCTCTCCAAAATTAACTTCTTGATATATGACATTATCTCTGTGCTAATGGTGTATTAATTATAGGGAGGAATGTTTAANAAAAAAAAAACAACACAAAAAAAACAAAAACAGCAACCTGAAAACAAACCCTTAAGTGAAGAAAATATATATGTTAGACTTACAAATTCAGCATACAACACTGACCATATCATTCTTGCTGCCTCTTTTAAACTCGCAACGCAATGCTCAGCATTTTCCAAACACACTGAGAAGCCCCACTGTCTTTGACAGGCCTTTAGGTTTCCCATCTGACCCAAAGCACAAGGTGGGATTTCAACAGTAGTTTTCCTTTCTGTAATGCTTATTTTCTCACTTACAGGGTTCTTGGCCTTTCATTTTCTGGTGCCTCCTTCCTAAACCTAAGACACTACTTCAGTAGGACTAAAAGAACTGCTGTTCTGATCCAAGATTAAAACAGACACATACACACACTTTGTACCACCTTAACTCAGTTGGTTTAGATCTGCTCCCTGAGTTGGATTACAGTACAGTTCAGCAGATAGCTCCACAGAGGTGGTGATACAGTAAGTAGCTCTGTGAGAATCACTAGCAGGAGGGCAGAAATACCATAGAATCATACAATTGTTTGGGGTGGAAGGGATCTTAAAGATCACCTAGTGCCAACCTCCCACCATGGGCAGGGACATCTTCCGCTTGATCAGGGAATATCTCACGTCGACATTGCGAACTCTTCACTGCGTTACAAGTTTTCATGCAAAGTCAACACTCATGTACTGTGCTCGTAGCGTTTTTGGTTATAGTCCATTCATTTTTAAACAGGTAAATTGATTTTAGTATGTGAAAGGATATTCTTATGAGCAACACATTTTTATTTTTATAATTTTTTAAATAAAGTCAACTCCAACCCTCCCACAACTGAAATTATTTGCAAATGCCTGTGAAAAATAAAAGCAAGTCTGTCAAGATCTCTTGGGGAAAAAAAAATAAATTTGCAAGAATATCTGTGTAAATACATACATACTCGCACAACTGTATACACACAAAGCTAGCAGGCATTCTACATGTTTGCAGAACACTCTCATGTGCTACCTTGACCATAGGAATGATATCTGTATTTAATCCTACACTGTTGACATTGGGAAATAAAAAAAAAAAAAAATGTTATTTTAATGGCCGCCTTTTCAAATTGGTTATATTGCTTTCCAGCAGTCAGTAAATGTGGTGTATTAGAACAGGAAATCAAAAATTATGATAAAACGGTAACTGAAACCTAGAGGTCCAGGATTTAATTTGTGCAGGGTCAAATAAGCACTTGTGGGAAAATATTGTTTTGAAAAAAACTTGGCGCAACTACTACTACCTACAAACCATCTGTCTAATCAATCAGGGACTCTAACACACAAACAAAAACGTATGTGATATGCTCTGCGTGAATTTACTGATGTCTCCTTTGCACTCGGGCTATATGAACACTCATACACACTATATTTTCATTTTACTCATACTTCCTTGCTATTTACACATCATAATGGTTAGACCAGGAGAAGAAGAATAGCAGGTGTTTTATTAACTAAAGTGCTTTCAAGAATATGTAATTAAAATAATTCAGTCCTGCTTAATATATAAATGTCATAAAAATTATTTTCAAATAGTAAAGATTTAATTAAGGAAGTTATTTTTTTACAATCTTACCACTGTGAAAACAATGTAAGAACACATATATGTATTTTTTACATATTTATAAATTATATAAATTAGAAATATATATATTTATATATACAATTTATAAATTATATATATTTATAAAGGTCAGTTTTATCTGAGAAAAAAATATTTCTCTCACATTTCATTCCATGTTACAAGGTTCATCATGTTATAAGGTTCAGCATTTTCCAGGGCTGAACTCCCAGGCCTGAGCCTCATTTATCCATACCCTCACTCAGATAAGATGCACATACATAGAAATTATACTAGAAATCCAAGGACCTGCCTAAAGCCAAATCAGGGCATGNATGTGTCTGTGAATAGAACAGCTGTCCCCAGAAATACTCAGACAACAAGTCTTCACATTACTGTAGATGGATGAAGATTTCAAGAAATCTGGCTATATTCGTTAAATAAAGATATATCACAGCCTTCCAGCACTACCCCTGCTTAAGTAAGAAACAGCAATAGGGAAGGCTCCTGGAAGTCACATAAGAAACTATCAGCAGAGGCAGAATTCGAGTAAGGGGCAATGGGTGAGGAGTCATAAAGAACAAGACCTAGGCACAACCTGCACAGTTGAAACAGACCCAGGAAAATTCAATTCTGAGTCCTGTACTACAGTTGGACAATTGATTGTCTGCCCATTTCATAGATTATAACCTAGTACAATGACTTGTGTATCTGAATGAATTTTCTAAACCATAAACTCTGCCTTGAAAACTGCTTAGAGAATTACATCTTTTCCAACCGTTAGTTACCCCCTTCTTAAATATTTACATCATTTTTCCAAGTTTTGACCTTAATATATGTTCACTTGCTATCTCAAGGAGGTTTCTACTATCAAATTATTATTCATATACAGAAATTAATAAACCATCACCATTTATAAGACTGATTACCTTTGGTTGAAACAAAGTCATAAGTTCTCCTGGAGCTTTCTAGCAATTTAATGGCTGGTTTAGCCCACAGCACCAGCATGTGCCTTTTGCTGGATTTTATCAATACTTCAGCTCTTTATGCCAAACAACATTCAGCCTCCAACTACCTTTACAAGAACCAAGGTATTATGGAATTTAAAAAAGTAATTCAGATAAAATAAGAAACCTTCTTCTCTGCTCATGCAAATGAATAATCTGAAAAAGTTGACATGTGCATGAATCCGACTGTCTTTACTGTTTAACTCATATGGCTTTGTAGGACAAGCTATACTGAAAGGTGCCAGGGTATCCCTTTAATAACCTAAGTAAAACACACAGAAATCCATATTGAATTCACATTTGAGAAACATGATGATTTGAATATAGCAATACTTTTCAGAGCAAAAGCAAAATATGCATTCCAATCTGAAAGAAAAGATGTTGGGAGGACAGAGGGGGAGCAAGAGCCAAGCAGCATCTCTCCAAAATTAACTTCTTGATATATGACATTATCTCTGTGCTAATGGTGTATTAATTATAGGGAGGAATGTTTAAATACATGTGTGTGTGTATATATATATATATGAATATATCCACTATATAATGAAGTCTAAGTCTTTCTCAATACTTGTTCAACCTCAGAGAAGGAAGAAGTTGTTCTCCAAAGAAAAAAAAATGTAGTTGATTCAAAGGTAATTACAAAAATTGCAGCTTTGTGATTCAGCTCTTTCACACAGATTTTGCAGCAGTTTGACTTAACTTCGAAGTAAGAGTAAGCTGCAGAAATTGAAGACATTTAAATTTAGCTGAATTTTTGACTAGCTGACTATTTTTGTACTATCTGAAAACACTTTTGCAACTAAAACCATCTTTGAACCATGGTATTTAATGAAAGTTTCCTTATACATTCAAGACTGACGAAAAAACTCAGACGCTTCTTCAACATCTGAGTCATTTGAATATCTCACTGTTCAGGATATGCTTCTGCTCAAGACAATATGCGCAAACCTTCCTGACACTCACATTAGTCGTGGAGGTGATGGAGCTGGTAGCTGCAGGCTCTAGGGAGACCTCCAAACAGTCTCTGCCTCCAGTAGACCCTGACATTGAGAGAACCAGGGGCCACCATGAAGAACTCAGGGAGAAGCATGCATGCAGGGAGCTACCACACAGGGCAGGCAGTGAAGTCTTAGTCAGCAGTGTCACCAGCTGAGAAGGTGAAGAGAGAATGGAGGAACAGTGCAACAGCCAAAGCCTGGAGGAAAGAAGAAAGTGAGCAAAAAAATAAAACAGATTGTGACAATGGGAAGGAAATAAGCAAGAGGAAAAAAGGTGTTGACTGTCATCAACAAAGGGACTAAAGAGTTTCTTCCTGAATCAGGCATTGACTGGTAACTACAACCCTAGGTTGAAGAGAAATCGTACAGAAACACACAACACACAACAATACTTCAACCTGTGGATTACAGCTTGCAACACTAAAGCCTTCCAGCCCAAGCAAAGCGAGAGTGTGTACCACCAGGGAATCTTCACAGCAGCACTGGGAACAGTTCAGCTGAGCTAGTGTTGAATTCTTCCTTCACCTCCCCCTGCTTCCAGAACAAAGAAAGCTAAAAAGTCAGGCAACATAACTTCAAGTTTTCTTTACAAGCATTTGCTATGTTATATTCTGTAGAGGGGGTGGGCTTGCCAGAGACTGCAAGAAATCCTTTATTGGGATGGAGGGAGGCCCACATATCTTGTTTAGGCTGTGCATCACACTGCATTATAAATTGACCCACAGGTCAAAACCAAACCAAAACATAACACAGACAGGGGAAGTTTATTTACCTCACAGACTGAAACATCTGGATTGACAGAGTTGTTGGTTCGAATACACATCATCAAGAGAACAGAAAATCAACTTTCCTGTTCTAGTTGCCAAGCAAAAGTGAAGAAAATTGCTGAAACCAGACCACCATATTCTTTTATAACTATTTTAATTAATGACCCTCAGAACAGGCTAATATCCTCCAAAGTAAGCAGGCAACTTAGAAAGATGACTTATTTTGCTATTTCAATTTAACAGCCATTCTGTTACTAGGAAGGGAGGGAAGAAAAAGGGATGGGGGATTAAGAGGGAAGGGAGGAAGAAGAGAAGGAGAAATGGAAGGAAAAGAAGCTGTCAAGTAGGAAATAATGTCAGGGTTCTCATTTACCAAATGGGGTTTAAAGTTCACAACACTCAATGATTTCACAAAAATCTATGATCTCTGGCAATGTAGAACAGTGAATGCATTTTCTATTAGCTTTTCATTTCACCTGTAGTATTCCTTCATGTCCCCACAAACTGTTTTTTTGGGGGATAGCAGTATCAATAGTTCCATGAAATGAAAGGGAACAGATTGTGGAAACATTATCAATCACTTATCCATAGAGTTTTCTTAATTCCAATATTATAATCCAGAAGTTATACTAGAAATAAGAACAAGAAGGAAAAAAAAAATGGCTTAATGACTGTATTCCTAGTATTTCTAGATGTACATATAATTTCAAAAGTACAGATATTTTCACAAAGTAGGCTGTTTTAGTACTAATATGACACTGTAAATTAATACAGCACCAAGAATAGTAACTTTGATAATGAAAACTATTCTTCAGAGCCATAAACTGTAGAGAGAGATGGAAAAGAAAAAAGAGGGCTGGGAAGAAGAGAAGCCAAGAAAGGAAATTGCATGAGAGATGTGAGATGTGTAGACAAGGTAAGGAAATAATATAAAAAGAAGAATGAGTGATAAGAAAGAGAAAAGCAAGATAAAAGTGGTCATAAAAAAGAAAGCAACAGAGCAGGGCCTAGATCCAGAAAAGCTCTTATGTTCTTAAATTTAAGTACATTATTAAATATACGAAGAACATTACAAATAAAGTTAATGATATATTTTTTACAAGACAGAGGAATTCACAATCAAGGATAGAAAAGCAACAAAGAATAATATCTAAAGAAAGAAGAAAAAAGTTCAGCAGAAGTCTAGAGTGAAACTAAATACAGAATGTGAGCCATCCTTGTCATAAGGGGGCTTTCTTAAGATCTTTCAAAATTAAAGAACCTTTGGAGAGTCTAAAAATCACACATAGTAATTTCTCAAATCAAAAATAGCTAGATCCAGCATGATCCAGCGTTATTTTACAAAAGAAAAAGAGACAATAATTAACAGAAAAGTTTACAATCATACAGATGCAACTGATAACAATTTGATTGCAACAAGGTGTAAATGGCTTTAAGTTCAAATCCATCATATATACACACACACACACACACACACACACACAATCCCTTTCTAACTTTTGGAGCAGTTTCACAGAGGAAAGCAATGACTATAAAAGTCAGCTGAGAGCAAATATTTGCCTAGAAAATACAAATTGGCTGTTGGGAAAATCTATCATTCTTGAAAATACCATGGTTCAAAAAAATAAAAAGCAAAATAAAATTTGCTTCATCTTTGGTATGGAAGATCAACAGTGAGTGTAAAACTATATATTTAATAATAGTGTGAGACAATAAAACTTCAGAATCTCAAACCATAATGGTAAGCTTAAATATGTGCAGAGAATACATTCGTTATGTGAAAAACAGACATAAGACAGCATTTCAGAAATTCTAGAAAAGGAATAATGGAAACAAAGGAACACAAAAATAAGGCAGCAGTTCAGGCAAGGAAGGTAGCTTTCTAAAATAGTTAGGGAACAAAAAGGAATCCCAATATTGGCATCAGACAATTCTTAAAATGAAACACTGGTATTCAATAACAGTAAAGCAAAAAAAAACAAAACAAAACACTACAGCAGCATTCAGTAAGTCTGTTCTGATTTTGGAAATGGTTTTAATTAAGAATTACACACTAATATAATAATATTAACAAATAAGTTTATGTTCCTGCATGGCCTGCCCTAGGTGATCCTGCTCGGGCAGGGGGTTGGACTCGCTCTCCAGAGGTCCCTTCCAACCCCTACCATTTTATGATTCTATGGTAAGTATATTATATAATAGTATACCAACCTCTCAAACTAACTGAATAACTTTTAATTCAAGATACTTAGCCACTAAGAACAATAGCATTGTGTAACATATTTTTTCTACTCTAAGACATTTAATACAATAGTCTGACAATCTGATTATGGTAAAAGTTCAAAAAAACCAAAATGTCATATATTAAAATGAAATAAAACTGTTTATTAGACTTTTAAAAATGCAATGGTGAATGGAGAAACATCAATAACCAAGCATGTCCTACTGCAATTTGCAGACTGTGTTGGGCACCTGTCCTATTTTGTATTTTCCTCAGGATCATGAATGCAAAAGCAATAGCATAATTAATCAGATGTGCAGAAAAAAACCAATATTTGGAAGAATAATAAATAGAACAATACTGCTTTTAACAAAGAGAAACAACATGATATGTTTTATAACCTTCCTTCAGAGAAAAAAACATCATTTTTATTATAGCCAAAATATAAACGCAGGTATGGAGAGATGAGGGTGGAGGGAAGCCATTTCCTAGACATAGTGCTCTGTTCTGAGAGAAGCAAGTGACAAAGATTGGGAGTACTACCACACAGATGAACAGGAGCTGCCAATATTACTCTGTGCCTATAGAGTTAGAGTAATCCTCATGTCATATAGCTAAGTAGGGGAAAATGGAATAGGAAGAAGAGTCACATTTATTTCTATTTGTCACTGACACACCATCTACTGGGATAACACTTATGAAGGCCAGAAATAAACAGCACTTTTTCACAGTACAGATAATTACCCACTGGAAAACTATTCTGTGCTTGTCTAGAGTGATTGAAAGAAACCTTACAATGAAGCAAAGCATTGCTTTCCTATACAATCTATAATTTCAAAAAGAAAATCATGAGGAGGGGTCCTATAGGTTGTGCTACACAATCAGCCAGGATGATCAGAACAGGTCTTTTCAGCTATGCAAGCTCTTAAAACAGGACTGTAAAAGTCCTGCACTCCGACTGTGGGAATTATCCATAAGGTAAATGCTACAGCAGAGAGACGTGTTCCTCGAGGTCCCCTTCATAGCATTCAGATGCCAAAAGCAAGCAGAACCAAGAGGAGAACAGTATGGTGGACTGCAAGGTACAGATGATATGAAAAACCTAAGCAGTACTGCTGCTCAGAAATGCCTACCTCAGCTGAGGTTTCTCCAGCTCCTTCAAATCGCTGCAAGTGCAAGAAGGTGACTTTATTTTTATTGTATTTTCTTCAAATATGCAGAATCTCCAGCCTAGTACACCAAATTCACACCAAATTCAGTTATTTGGTCTCAAGTTACTGAATCAGAAAGATACTGCCAAATTAGAGGGTTTTCAGAGCTAGCAATCTAGCAGTAATTAATAAAGTCACTAGGGCTTATTTAGCTGGTTTATTTTAGAACGTAACATTAAAAAGAAGACAGTAAAGGAGATGAACGATACAGCACAACTTACGAAGAGACATTTAGAATTAATAGCAAGAAACAAAATATAACTGCCAAAAAACATGCTTAGTAGCAGAAGACATTCAGCTGCACAACACTATTTGGGCTGAGGGGAGGTGGATGAAGGGAAAACTCTCTATTGATACTCTTAAAAAGCTATAGAATTAAAACAAACCTGAGAGGAACATGAAAGGGAACATCCAAATATACTTCTACTATTCCTGATCTCTCCAACCACACTGTAGCTGGTGACTGGTTTTATATTCTAAAAACCTCTGAGATGAGAAAAAATATGTTGGTAGACAGAAACCGCGCCCATACAATCAAGTAAATACCAAGGTTGTGCATGACAGTAAAACAAAACCTTCAGACACTATTAATGAATGCTTCAGGGAGCAGCTAAACACATAACCCGTAAGATAAGCAAATACTAATTTGACAGGGCCCCATATGGTGGAATTTTGCTACTAAAAAGCCAATTTTTAATAGCAGTCATAAGGCCCTTAAATTAAGCATGTATGCAAGCGCAAGCAAAGCCAACGAATCCTCTAAAATACTGCTGGGTTGGAAAAATAGGACTTGCATATAAATAAAGAAGTCACTATAAAGGAGCTAACAAGTAGAAAAATAGAGAAGCAAAATGTGTGTAGGTAATACATAGAACATATTGCACAGCAATGCAGAACAAACGTATGGAAAAACAACACGGCTAACTACCAATGTAAGAGGTTATTTGAAGCAGCTATTCAAAAAAAAAAAAAAAAAAAGAAGTTGTTGGTGTCTTGATGAGGACAGTAAAAGAGAAAATAAAACCCTGGCAGACTAAATGTAAAAATGCAGTAAGACAAGCCAAAAAGGTTTGAGAAGTAACTTGCAAGGATTCTTTTGTGGGGTTTTTTTGTTGCTTTTTATTAAACACATCAAGATCAGGAAGCTTGCCAGTGTCCAGAGGTCTGAAACATAAAGATGTAAAAGGAGCACTGAGAGAAAATAAAGCTGTAACAGAAAAAGTAATTTTTTTTCATCCATGCTCATAGAAAATAACAGAACCTTTCTTAAGGGAGGTCATTGAAGGATCTGCCTGAAACTTAGTGTCAGTAATGGAGGCTATAGAAAAATCCACAAAGAGAACAGTAAGAATTCGCCAGGACAGCTCATGAGTTTTAAAGGAATTCAAAGGTGAAATTCTGAGTATCAAAGGACAGAAAAAAAGACAAAATGGGATGTCATATCTTAAGACTTTGCAAATGGAGGAAGAGAGAGCTAAACCTAAGGTAAAGAATAAGTGGCCAGACATCTGTATCGGGTAAATTAACTGCTATACAGAACACAATTAGACCATCCACAAATACAGTATTTGAAGAAGTGTCATCATGGGAGTTTCTCTAAAAGGATTTTTATCCTGTAGTAAATACAAATGTGAAAAGAAATTAAATTAATTCAACAACCTCTGTCTCCAACAGCTCTCATAGTAACTGAGATGCCATAGACAAGCCTCATGGAGCTAAATAATTGGCTGAAGGGTAGGACAAAATACCCTTGGTTAGGCCGCAAGGGAAGTCTTTCCATTACTGACTCTATTATTTAATAATTTAATAAGAGACTTGGAAAAGAGGGCAAATAGTGATGCAGCTAACTTTGGTGATGATACTGTGTTGGGATATTAAGGGTGAGGGCCAACTGCAATGAATTGGAAAAGGATTTCACAACATGAAGTGATGAGTGGCAGCTGGAAGTCAACAAAAATCTGAAGGTTGAAGAGTCTATTAAACAAATGATTACTGAATTTTGGCTTATTTAGATTTAAAAAAAAAACAAACGAATATGAGAGGAAATTGTAATATTGTCTATATATACAACGCTAGGCATAAACATCAACACCTAAAAGGTATTTAAGCCAAAGAAAGAAATCGGGCACTGCAGACAAATTTTGTATGGAAATTACGAGCTCCTCAGCTGCCAGAGGGTTGAAGCTCTAGATCAGCCTGTCCACAAGAGGAAAAAGAGCCTAACTGTGCTTTAAGATAAATGTGAATAAGCACTGTGAACAAATTACACAATCTGGTTGCTATGACAGCTCAGTACTGGGTTAGCCATCCAACTTAGGCTGAATTCAATAAATGAAACTAAAGGAAAAACTTACCAGCATGTAGCAGATGCACTGCGACTTGTACCTACAGAGAAGCAAGTCCTGCAGAAAAGTCCTTTGGGTTACTGATGGATGAAAAGCTGGACATGAGCCGGCAGTGTGTGCTCACAGACCAGAAGGCTGCATCAAAACAAGCGTGGCCAGCAGGTCAAGGGAGGTGAATCTGCCCCTCTACTCTGCTCCTGTGAGACTACATCTGGAGTACTGTGTCCAGCTCTGTCATCCTCAGAACAAGAAGGACATGAACCTTTTGAAGCAGGCCATAAAAATGATCAGAGGGCTGGAACAACTCTCCTATGAGGACAGACTGAGGGAGTTGGGGTTATTCAGTCTGGAGAAAAATAAGGCTCTGGGGAGGCCTTATTATGGCCTTTCAATATTTAGTGAGGGCCTATAAGAAAGATGGGGTTGGTCTTTTTGGCAAGGCCTGTTGCAACAGGACAAGGGATACTAGTTTTAAACTATAAAAGGGTAGATTTAGACTAGATAGAAGGAAGAAATTTTTTACAATGAGGGTGGTGAAACACTGGAATAGGTTGCCCAGAGAGATGGTAGATGCCCCATCCCTGGAAACATTCAAGGTCATGTTGGATGGGGCTCTGAGCATCCTGATCTCATTAAAGATGTCCATGCTCACTATATGGGGGTTAGACTAGACAATCTTTGAAAGTTGCTTCTAGCCTAAACCATTCTATGATTCTAGTGCATTATCTGCACAGAAATAAGTCTCTGCTTAATGCCATTTTATGTTTCTGCTTCTCTTTAGATCAGGAGAGGTGAGCTGCTTTGCATGCAAGAAGCCTCAGAGGTAACTAAGTCAGTCATATGCACAAGATTTCTATCAGTAGAGAACTAATTAGATTTAAAGTATTTTTTTGAGAGAGAGAATGTTACACATCCAAAATGTCTGCTTTTCCCTTTGATTATGTTTCTACAACAGCAGAGGTAGCTTTTAAGTGTGAAGATCCAGTGTTTTGCAAGTAATTTAACGTGTCTGAGCAGATCCTCTGCTAAGACAAATTAACGATAGGTTAGTTATCTAGCATAAGGAAAGCAATTAGTTAATAGAAGTAAGGTATGTCTATGTTACCAGTTTTGTTCACAGCAGTAGCCAGGTTTTGCAGTGATTTCCCCAAAACTTGTGTTGGCTTGACTTGAAGAGCAGCTGAGGTGTACAAAAACCAGATTCCCTTTGGGCTAAACTAAACTGAAATCTCTGCTCCAGAATGGTGATAAATGGGCCCTTATGGGGACATTAGGTTCTGAACAGAAAAGTGGTTCTAAGAGCAGTCTCAGGCAATGTGTCTGGCATTATTTGCCACCTGGTACATCAGGCCCTCACTGTCCCACCACAGTACTGCCAGACATTCACAGAGATGGACACCAGTGGCTGGAAATCCGCCAGGAGAGCAGGGCAGAACAGGCATGGTCCTACCCCAACCCCGACATCCAAGTGGGAGGACTTAAACCAGCCCAGCATTTACTAGAAGACACTGTTTGTTTTACAGTGGCAACAGGTTGGTTGGAAGAGTTGTGTAATACTCTTACAGCTGTTATGGGCTCACTTCATAATGTATGCGTGACCCAAGTACAAAAATTTTACCTTGAACATAAATAGTTGTCCAATGTTTTGTCTAGTTTTCAATCCTTTAAGTCACCAAAGACGAAATTTGTGGAATGGTTTGGTTTACTTGCCTCAGTTTAATCCCTGAGGGAAGAATGATTAATTTCTTGTGCCTATTCCTCCTCTAAAAAAAAAAACAAAAAAACAAAAACACAAAACCAAAATCTTAATTGACTCACTATCTAATTCATAAAGTTTCTTGAGTCTCTCGACTCAGATTTCTCTAGCTTTTTCTGTTTTATTTTTAAACGCATTTCTACAAGTACATACTTCATGTTGCTAGGTTTCAAGAGAAAAGAAATAAAGGAAGAAAACAAATCAATATTTTTTTAAAAAGACAGCTCTTTGTCAAAATTCCAAAAGGAAGAATGAAAGTAATTTTCTTCTGCTATGTATGTGCCAGCCTTCCTTTTTTCCTAAATTTACTTTTTCATTGTTTGTGATGGACATTTTGCTCCCAAAATTGTGCCAGTGAGCAACAGCAAATGTTTTGTTAAGAAGATTACCCAAGAAAATGAAGTGTTAAGGAAATAATTATGAACTCATATTATTCATATGTAATAAAATTACAAAAGTTCCTAAGTGATGCCTTTGATGTCCTCATACTTTAAAGTGTGCGCATGTGTAAGCTCTTGTATGTCTAGTGCACCGATATATACAGAAGTATAACTGAAACACTCATATTTTGTGCAAAGCAGCTGCTCAACAGAATATAGCAACACATACAACAGATCAGGAGAAGAAGCAAATCCACAAGAAATGTGCCAGTTTAAATTACAGGAAGAGTTTATGTTGACAAAACGGAACAATCAGATTGGCTGACACAGAAATATTCTCGCTTCTTACTTTTGTGAAATATGCCATCAGCTCTCCAATGACCACATAAAATCAGGAGTTGAGGGTGGCTTTCATATCCAAAAGTGTCCCCGCAAGATATCAATATGACTGTACAGAAAGTGCCCCTGGGACAAAGCCAGAAGTCATCAATACAAGCAGAAACTGAAGGATTACTTGGGATGATGGGGATGATGGTTTGACATCAGTTGCAGATATATTTGCCTATTTGGCAGCAGCACAATCTGAGATTAATGCTATTTTGGAATGAATAAGCAGGTTGTTGATTTGTAACAACATAGCAAGACGAGCCCACAAATATAACTCAAGTCAATTAGTGCAAGATTGGTGATGCCAATAAAAAAAAAAAAGAGACCCAGCTATTAAGTGGTTCCTACTGTATCACTGCAAAACAAAATCTCAATGACTTTATTCATAAAGACACAATCAATGTATCTCCAAGTGAAGAACATATAAGGTAAAACTATAAACAGTTACACTAAAGTTACCCACAAACGTTCAGAAACAAAACAAAATCTAAAGAAGATTTTAGTTCTCTCGGTTTCAAAACAAGCACTTTGAAAAAAATTGTCAAAATTCAAATCTGACGAATTTTAGTTTCACGATGTTTGTGTCTAGCTTTCACAGTGAGATTTGAGTGCCATAGCAATACACGTGTAGGAATCCAGTCCACATTAGCTCTGTCCCTTCACTTTCTACTTAGCGCTTTTCCCATAGTAGTCTCATTAATTTTACTCTTAGCTTTCTCATTCTCTTTCCATCAATGTCTCCCCACCACCATTGTGCTACACTGTGCTGGCAGGAGGCAGCACAAAAAAGACGCAAGATTAAAAATTACTGCCAAAAGTATCTTTGAATAGCTGTGACGAATTGGTGATGGAGAAACCCTGCTCAGTGTCCACAGCTGCTTGCTCATCAGTGACATTTCAGGTGGCGGACTTTAGGCAGTGCCAGCAAGACTTGCACTGCCATCATTCCAAATGAATGATTAATGGCCGAGGCAGCAAAATAACGAAGTCTAAAATATGAGAGTGACAGTCTAGATTAAAATCCACACATGACTTCTGATCTCCTCCCAAAGAATCAGTGCTTCTATCTCCGCAAATTGCAGAGGCACAATTCTTAGGACCGTTGCAGCTGGGAAGGGCCTCAGAGTGCCTGTCGTCTAGCAAAATCCCCCTGCTCAGGTACAGTCACCCACAGTTACTGAGGCTGTGTCCAGTTGGGTTCCAAATATCTCCAAGGAGAAAGACTCCACAACCTCTGTGGGCAACTTGTGCCACTATTTGACTGCCCTCAGAGTAAAAAAAAAAAAAAAAGCATTGTTGTGGTGGTTTGGTTTTTTCTTTCCTTTATTTCCTGCTTTTTTTTTTTCTTTTTGTATTTTCTTATGTTTCTTTTCTGAAACAAAGACAACCGGTGAGCATGAAGTTAACTAAATAAACTAGTAGGCAAAAAAAATACGAAAATAAGTTATGATGCAGATGCTCCAGTTTAACTAATTGTGTTTTACCAATTGCAGTTTCTCTGATTACCATAGCGACTAGCATATTTCTTAAGCTAGGAACTCATGTTCACAAGTCTTAGTGTTAAGTTGTGGGAAACAACAAGGAATCCAGCTCTGAGGAGAGATATCAAAATTCCTGTAATGTGCATGTTGGTATTGTGCAAACTCATGAAGCAGAGGCAAACGAGCAACACTCAGTACTTGCTTTATGTATTTCTTAAAAGCGGTAAAAACAACCTCATCTCTTGCACTTTTCACTTTATCAACAAACCCATCAATGCAAATTTTTAAACAAAAATGTCTGTAAAATTTGCTCCCAAATTTCATCCAGTTTGCATAATGAGGATGGATTTTTCTAATTGTTTTCAGTTTGATTGAAGTATTTACACATAGATGCTGCTGTGCTTCTGCTACTGCAGCAATTCAACCAACACAGAATGTGGGGCATTATTTTTTTTTCGTCACCTATAACAATGAAAGGAACTGCATTGCAAAACCAGCATACCTCACTATTGCTCTTTGTACTTCAGTGTAGTCATTAAGCAAAATTTCTCTCTTTAAAATGGATCGGAGGGGAAAAAATATTTCAAACGGTCCTTCCTCTAATGCTTGGTCATTATGGTATAGATCAGCAAAACAGAAAAAATAACAATGCACAGTATTGGCCTCAGAATGTCCAAGCGAGGCAATGCAGGGTCCAGGCTATAGGTCACGAAGGGAAATTAGGAGATTCCAGCCTATTTCATTATATCTTTTTAACAAACACTTATTCTCGGATTATTCTATGATATCAAAGTATATCACTTAGGATCTAAACTTAAAATAAACCTTTGAAACTTAAAAGTAAACTCCAAAGAAAGCACAAGTAATTTGGAAAAACAAATAAACAAACAAAAAAAAAAACAAACAAACACACCAAAACAAAACCCTAAACCAAATGAAAACAAACTCAAACCACAATTAAATAGAAAAGTAGTAAAACATGGCTATATCCTACCATGGGGAAGAAGGATTTTTTGAAAGTGGTATTTATTAAAAAAAAATTAAATCAGACAAAACCACTACTCAGTAGTAATTAGTAGGTAAGTTTTACCTATTCAGTTTAGAGCCTGTCTTAAATGAATAAAAAGAAAAGACTCTCACTTTGTAGCAGGAAGAGCCTCTACGGTAAAATGAGAAATCCCACCGAATGTAGGATTTCAATATAATGTAGTCTAAGTATTGCTCAGCATCAGCTCAGATAAAATACAGTATTTCCCTTCATTCATACCAGAAAAATCATACAATGCCTCACGTACACGACTGCCCTTTAACTGATTTAAGTCCTTTCACCATTTGTATCTCAGCCAATTGACCAAGGCACGAGCATGTGATTTCAGATCATTTTGTTTACTCTTGTCGTTCTATCAGTTTTGGCTAAGGGGCAGGGGGATGCATCATTCTTACTCAATTGCAGCATAGGATTTTTGACACCATCCATAGCACACATTAAAGAAAGTACTACTACACCTGAAATATTCCTTATACAACTTAAAACATACTTTAGGCAACGCTTGGAATGCATTGTATTTTGTTTTCTGTTGCTTTTTCAGGCTTCTCAACTACACTGCAGGACACAGGAAAAAAGGAACATAGTAAGAGAAATAACATTAGAAAGAGTAAAAAATAAATCAGAACAACAACAACAAAAAAAATCTAACTTCTAAGCATTTCCATAGGTACTATTAGGTGTGCCCAGCAAAAATTTGGGGTAAAAGCAGCGTTTAAAATTGAGTGTGAGAGACAGAAACTGCAAAAAACCAAGAGTTTTTCCTGACTTACATTGATCCCAGCAGGCTGTTGCCATTCCCTCTGCAGGGCTCTCACTGGCCCGGAGGATCACATGACACCGGGAACCAAAATAGAAAAGTCTCGGGAGCAAGGAAGCTGAACCAGAAGCACATTTGCAAGGTAAGACATATCGTAGGCACAATAACACGCCCTTAGCAGCAAAAGGTGATAAATTTAGACGGGAACCTAGGCTGTACGGAAAAACTGGGCAATGCCTTAAACCTTGCAGCCTGGCATCAGCCACCCTTTTGACACACGGGGAATGTTCTCCACTATAAATCTCAGTCCATGTCTGTACGTAACTAAACCTGGTAACTGATCTAATAAATCACAACCAGACCTTAAAAGAAAATAGAATCTGTTCAATTTTAAAATGTCTATTACAGTTCGAAAATACACTCCTGTCGCTGCAGCCATTTTCATCTTCAGGCTAAGGTTTTTAGTAGTTTGCTTCTAGAGAGGAAGCAATTTTTTTAAAAGCATGTGCTCTTAACATAATTGGGCGAGCTGTAAACACATTTCAAAGATTGCTTTCAGTTCTTTGACAAGTAAAAAATACAGTTGCAGGCTTATACACTAAAAAATAGCCTGCACCATAAATCTGCAATTATAAATAAAGAGAAGGTTCAAAGAATCTGAGGCAAAAGCTGAGTAAGTTCTATGCAACAATAAGAGAGTCTGATTTTGAGGTTGCTGTTTAACTATCCCTGTTAGAAGATAAAACAAATAGAAATATGAAGGAGACTGTGATCAAGAAAAAGAGAAACACGCTGCATATTGTAAAAGGACAAGGGCAGGAAATAATTTCTTGTTTTAATCTCTAAATGCATTCACCCTTATCTTGCAGTTATAAGGCAAAATATTGAAATGCCCACCCTTGCAATGCAAATGGATCACAAGGACTTTTGGATAAACGCAGGAGTAGAGCATGCAATGCAAAACCCTGCATAGCAGACTGCCACTGTGCAAGAAAAATTAAAATAATATGAAGAGGAGTTAAGAAATAAAATTATTCTCCTTTCGTTAACCCACAAAGGTAATTTTTCTTAATAGTAAAATCTCACCTTAAATTACTCCTCCCCCCGCCCCCCCCAAGTACTTATGTATCAAAACATATGCGTAATTAGATAACATCTTCAATCAAGACAGCTGCTTTGATGTTACCACTAAGATCTATTTTATTGCACAGGCTATCTCAATACTTACACCAAATTTTTCAGAGTGAGGTACTAGTCCACATAAACATGGTAGCATAAAAAAAAGCTCTTTATGTCTTCCCTGTTCTTATTAAGACTTGTGAAAGGAAACATGAACATTAACTCAAAGTAGCAGAATAGAAGAATACAGCAGAGCTATTGCCATCATTTAAATATAAAAGAAATCTTTCCAAAAGTACTAGATCTGAAATATTTGGAGCTTATTTTTAGAAAAAAAACACCTTTTCAGCTCCATAGTATATGTTACTATGTACGTACTTCCAAGTACTCTACCAGGTACACAGTTTTTATCACTGGGTTCATAGGAAAATATTTGCATAACTTGAATTGTGTCATTTTGCAGATAATGTAGCAGAATCAAATGGAAGCTTTCCATTGATCACAATAAGAGATGTACTGGAGCACTGAAATAAGTACACAAAATAGTGGATTCTGTCATAGCTCTTAAAAAAATTACTAAGGAAAATTGGCTTCAGCTACATCCTGTTCATTGATTTAAGAAGCCTGAATTACAAAAAAAAAAAAAAAATCTCTTGGGTCAATTTTAAATGTAAAAACATCATACTTCACCATATTTCACAGAAGGTCTAGATAAGTGCTAATATCTTTCTCAGAGTATTCTTACTGTACATCCCAAACATACTGCAAATCATCTCAGTTAACCCCTCTGTGGTTGAACACATAGCTTATTTTATGTTTGTCTCTTATTTTCCCACGTTTTGTTTATCAGTTTGAAATTATAAAAGCTGCAAAACACACATATTGGGAACTATGCTACAATATTCCACCATAGATAACTCAATGGGATGGAAATGTAACCATACAGAAAACAAACCTACAGGCAAAGACAGTGAATCAAATGGCTAGAGGAATGCCAAAGTAGGGAAAGAAATGCACCCTTGCTGAGGAAAAGCATGGCAAGGAGCAAGTACACCATCTAGCAGGGAGAGTAAAAAGCCTTAGGTAAAAACAGAAAATGTGTCAATAAATTCTGGAGCTTAATAGACTAAGAAATACTTGGAACAGAGTAAAACATCTGTTTAATCAATTGGAACAAGGACATCAGGTCTGTATCATTCTGAATGCCTGCTTCCCCCATTTTTGTTAACACCGATGTATAGAAAACTATAGAATTATTTAGGTTGGAAAAGATCATCGAGTCCAACTGTTAACCTAACACTGTCAAGTCCACTACTAAACCATGTCTCTAAGCGCCATGTCAACATCTCTTTTAAAGACCTCTAGGGACGGTTAGTCCACCACTTTACTGGACAGTTTGTTCCAATGCTTGGCAACCCTTTCCATGAAGAAATTTTTTCCCAGTACCCAACCTAAACCTACCCTGGTGCAACTAGAGGCCATTTCCTCTTGTCTTATCACTTGTTACTTGGAAGAGTCCAACACCCGCCTCGCTACAACCTCCTTTCAGATAGTTGTAGTGAGCGATAAGCTATCCCCCTGAGCCTCCTTTTCTCCAGGCTGAACACCCCCAGTTCATTCAGATGTTCCTTGTAAGACTTGTGCTCTAAGCCCTTCACCAGGTTCATTGGACTTCTCTGAACGTGCTCCAGCACCAAAATGTCTTTCTTGTGTTCAGTTTTGGGCTTCTCACTACAATATTTGAGGTGCAACCTCATCAGTGCTGAGTACAGGGAGATGATGACTTCCCTAGTCCAGCTGGCCACACTGCTTCTGATACAAGCCAGGATGCCATTGGCCTTCTTGGCCATCTGGGCACACTGCTGTCTCATATTCAGTCAGCTGTTGACCAACACAGCTGGCTTCTTTTCTGTTAGGCAGCTTTCCAGACACTCTTCCCCGAGCTTGTAGCATTGCAGGGGGTTGTTGTGACCCAAGTGCAGGCCCTTACACTTTAGTAGTGCATTACTAAAATAGGCATTCATCAATTGAGCAATTTGACAAATGTTGCATTTCAGTTCTCAACTTGTTTACTCAAATACTTCCCAATATACATCTACTATTTTACAAAATTTCTACTGAAAGTATAATAGGCACAAACATTAATATATTGATCTGTCCTGATAACATACTATGTTTTTCAGAAAAAGAAATCAATTAATAGGTAAAGGATACTATTAAAAGTAGTATGCAGAATAGTTTTACCAGTTTAAATTGCTAGAAACATGTATATCTATTTTACCTTCTTGGTAGGCAACTTAATTCTTGAGCCAGAAGAAAGTAAGTCATTTTTTCAAGCTGTGGGCTCACTTATGTCTCAGAGGTATGACTAGATTGATCCAATTTTCTGAAAGAGTCTCTTCATAAATTAATAGAATACCTAACAAGCAAGATATTAGAGCCAGGAGGTTAATTCCACATCTATTTTTCAGACACAGTACTTGGAACTCTTTCTATTCACAATACTAATAAATCCTTAAACAGGTTTTCTTCATCACCTCCAGAAAAATTTGTATCTTACTGCTTTCACCAAGTTTCCATATGTCCTGAAGGGACAGTTTTCTATCAAGTTAGTGGAAAATTTCAGTACAAATACACAGAAATAGATTGATAACATGTTTATCCTTCCCTGTGCACTTAGTTTAGAGCTCTCTATATTAAAAGAAAAAAATAAGCAAAAATCTGCTATACACTTCATTCTTAACTAACACACAAACAGGCGTAATTTAGATCACTCTTTTTTAATCTTTCCTGTGTATAACTGCAATTAACAGCCATTTGAACAAACTGTAGTAATCTTGGTGCTAAAACTGGCCTTTAAGAACCTAAAAATAATCCTCTGTAACAGATGGCTCTCCTAATTTATTTGAATTCACCGCACGCTTCTCAGCAAGTTTACTAGTATATGGTAATACATCTGATCTAAACACTAACATATATGTTACAAACTGTTCTGGAAAATGCTATCATCATGTAAAACATTTAAACCTACTTAGTGACCTTCTATGATTGAAGATACCAAGGAGCGATATAAAACTAAGAGATAAATTTCCTCTCTCCTGGCAAAAAAAAATATCCAATCTCTTCTAATAGAATAATAAAACTTAATCCCCCTGCTCTAGGGATGACTACTTCCACTAAAGACTTCTTTTCTTCTTGCTTAAAATTCATTCTAAGTTCTCATCCCTGCCAGATAAAATACCTCATAGAAATACAAACACTAATTGAGTAATTCTGTGCTGCAAGAAAGAAGAGAATGGAAATAAAAGACATTTCTTAATCTGTTTACATACATAATAATACTTCACACATTGAAGACAATAGCTTTGCCACCACCTTTCATTTGGCATTCTCAATAGACAAGTTAGTTTTATGCTGTCCTTATTTCTGCTAAGAGAAATATCAAAAAGATGGGAAATGTCAGGTTGTATAGTATCACCCACGGTCTGCTGTGTCAGTCATTAATATGTCACAACTGTAATCTATCCCACCAAACTTTTTGCAAAGACTAGAGATCTACAATTGATACTATTTTTTTAAGATTGCTATTAGGTTATATTTCAATTTGACCAGAATAAAAAAGATACATATGCCATAAGTATTTGAAATGTAACTGAGGCTTTAACTTTGGGTTATTTTGATACAATGCAGTTCCATGAGGTATTCTGCTGTTGTGACTCATGCAAATTCAGTCTCTCTAATAAGGAAGGCCCCTATCAACTTTTTTTTTTCCCTGTCACCTAATATTACTAATCAGTTTAGAGTCTGTGCTACTGGAATTTAGGCTTTAAAACAGCACTAAAAATGTATGTTCAGAAAAATATTATCAAAAGAGTATGCACCATGCAACTACATATGTAAGAGCCTAGTCAATGTCAGAGCATTGAAACTTTTACAGAAAACTTCAGGTTGCAACAGGTTTATTCAAATGAAACATCCTTGTGATCAAGTTAGGTTCTTGTTTGATAACCAGCAATGAAACACATTATTTGGGCCTCACATTTCCCATATGCCATTCAATAACAATCTCATTGTCATCATTCTCACCATCTGTTCAAGAAAGGTCAGGATTTATATGAACAAATTAATTCCTAGAAACATAATATTAGAAATGGTTTAAATCAAAAGGTTAAGCAAATTAATTTCCTTGTTACAGCTGTTGAGCATTAAGAGAGACAAAGTCTACTCATGTCAGTGGACAGATTCCCTTCTCCTTCAATCAGCTTTACAATGGCCTCAAGAGTACCCAGAAGCCCTTCACGCACATTTTTCTATCCCCTAACACTAAGATTGTGAATGCCTAACAGCAAATCAGAAGTAAGTATTGATTTTGCCAGAGGTATCTGAGGTAGGTGAATCAGCATGATTTACATCATATGGGTTTCACTTCTGAGGTATCCAGCTACAGAGAATTTTTTTTCCTTTGTGCCAAGACCTTACTTCAAACCAGAATCAACTTCATTGTCTTCCACAGAAACTTGATTAGTCATAAACTGTGAGAACTTTTCCTAGCATAAAACTGATGTACCAGGAAATACAGTCCTATTTGGTTTAGCAAATCTAGAACTCACTTTACAACACTTGAAAACATCCTGGAGGTCTACTCAGTTAGACACTAGATACTTGTGAAGTTTTAGTACTTCAAAATCTGAGTACACGATCAGGCACAGATTAAATAGATCTTGTTTTCATACAGTCAGAAACATATAGTCTTCAGAAAGGACACAGGAGGAAAAGTCTACAAAGCTGAACAAGTGAAATGTTACACTGGAAATACACGTTACAGGACAGAGTTAGGGCTTTATTAACATTCACAAAATATGTCATTTAACAGGAAATTCCTCCATTTCTAGAAGATATTTTAAAAAAATAAAACTAGAGAATGTGTTGATAAAAACCTGCATACCATTGCAGGAAAAAAAGACCAGTTTAAAATGTTATACAAACATCATCCATCTTCATTAACTTCTCCTCCCTCTTTGTGTACATCTATATTCCTAATATTAGGAATTGTCTGAAGTCACGAAGCTCAAACTTGCATTGTTGGGTTGACTTGCCAAAACCATGTGTTGTTATGAGTCACAGACTAGTAATAAATTGAGGCCTTTTCAGCTGTTTCAGTATCTCCATGTTAATATGGGCCATCTCTAATCAAAAGAACATCTTTCAGACAATCACTGGTGAATACAGTTAAAGAATTGGTAGACATTAAGGAACACAGATATTACAGGTGTGTATGTACCGCTGGAGAGCATGTATAATCAAAAAAAGTCTTGAAAGAAGATAAAACGTAGAGAGAAACAAAGGAATGATTAAAAGTTCACAGTGGTGTATTAAAAAAACACTGCTTTCTGCTAATCTTTTTGTTTCTTATATCATTACCCATGCAAGGCTCTTTTCCTGATGGTCACTATGGCTGTGTATATGTGCTCAAAATATTACTCTTCAGGTCAAGTGTTAATAGAAGTGTAGACATAGTAACAAAAGACATTCAGCACAAATTATGAAATCTGCTTCAGAGCCTGGATATACACTAGATATGGTCCAGCAGTTTAAATTTAGTTCAGATATATCAACATAGTCTGCAAACTCAACTTTCTGTACAGTGCAGAAGCATCCTAAGCAATCTACTACTCACACAGATTATTCATCATTAGTGAAGAACTTAAAGAGCTTTGCAGAAAGACCCACATGGAAAATCCCATGTATGTGATTGTACAATTTTCTAAGATCTATCAGATAGCCTAAGTGAAGCTGATTTGCAAAGAATATGTAAAGCATATCACTGGTGAAGATTAGATTGTAATCTTTTACCTTAAAAAATGTCTTCCTCAGACACAGTAGGTAAAATTTGATGGCCTATTTATTATTATTGAAGTATATATATTTTTGGCTAGCATAACAAAATACAGTGAAGAAATAGATTTTTTTCTCTAATTTTCTAAGAAGAAAAGGAGAAAGAAAAGAAGAAAAGTCATCTGTTCCTAGGGAACAAATAAAGGAAATTATAACCTAGAACGGGAAAGTTTTGTGAAGTGATAAGAAAATGACAAAAATGTGTTATAAGAGATATAATAACAAATCTTAATTAAAGTAGGCATCAGAATTCCCAGTTAAACAGGAATACTAACTCACACAAGCCACTGAATTAGTAAGGGAAAAACAAGGTTTGTTTTTAATACAAGTATTTTTCAGCTGAAACTCAAATATGATCACATTTGATTACCTGCCCTTAAGTACAATTTGATAACAGTTTCAATTTTGTAGCTGCTTCTTTAAAAGTGTTAGTGAAGTCAAGGGAAAACAGACCTGTACAAGTAATTATTTCCTTTTATGATTTGGTGTGTGATGGAGGTGAATGAAAACACAAAGAGAAGAGGAAAGATCAAGAAAGATGGAAAAGGTATGGAGTACATGTTTGATAGGAGAAATTAAAAAAAAAAAAAGAAAAAAAAAGTTATGTCCTTTTTTCTCTTCTGTTCCCATTCTTCTAACTTTTCATTTAAATATGAAATGCTGAAAGTGTTAGGATGCAAAAAGAAACTATCAACAGATATTTGAAACCATCTATTTTGACAGAAAGGAAGTGAAGAACCTAATGAAGTTCAACAAGGATAAGTGTAGAGTCCTACACCTGGGGAGGAATAACCCCCTGCACCACTACAGGTTAGGAAAGCAGCTACTGGAAAGCAGCTCCATGGAGAAGGACCTTGGAGTCCTAATGGACGACAAGTTATCCGTGGGACAGCAACATGCTCTCCTGGCCAAGAAGGCCAATGGTATCCTGGGGTGCATTAAGGAGAGTGTGTCCAGCAGGTCAAGGGATATTCTCCTTCCCCTCTACGCTGCTCTAGTGAGACCACATCTGGAGTATTCTGTCCAGTTCTGGGCTCCCCAGTTCAAGAGGAACAGGGAAATACTAGAGAGAGTCCAGAGGAGGGCTATGAGGATGATTAAGGGACTAGAACCTCTCTCTTTTCAGTGATGCCCTGTGATAGAATGAGGGACAGTGGGCACAAACTGGAACACAGGAAGTTCCACCTCAACATGAGGAGAAACTTCTTTACTGTGAGGGTGACGGAGCCCTGGAACAGGCTGCCCAGAGAGGTGGTGGAGTCTCCTCTGGAGACGTTCAGAACCTGCCTGGATATGTTCCTGTGTGGCCTGCCCTAGGTGATCCTGCTCTGGCAGGGTAGTTGGACTAGATGATCTCTAGAGGTCCCTTCCAACCCCTATCATTCTGTGATTCTAAGTGCCTACTGTCAAATATTTGAAAAAGGAAAGCATTTTTTGTTAAAGATCTCTAAAGAAACTTCAAAATGAAAACTGATTTTCTATCAAAATATCAAAATATTTTATCATCATAACAACAACATAGATTTTCATAATGCTTTGTTCATGTTTTAATTTTAACTGGAAAAAAAATGGGATCAATTTTATAAATATTTTTTGAGAGGTATAACAGGCTTTTTTTTTTGCCATGAATTTCATCCCTGTCTAAATGTACTAGCTAGATAATGCTAGACGCAGTGTGACTAAATCAGACACAGAAAGAAAGCATTTCAATACTACACGCACATTATTCCAACACATATGCAGTTAACCCAGAACAATGTACAGCAAGAAGATGATTTTTTCAGAAGTTAGAAAATAAACACAAATTGCTCCAGAAATATGGTAGCATATTAGTAGTAAAATGCATTCAGCTCAGATTCCATATTTAAGAAGAGGAAATTGTCACTGATCATTAATGTCACCAGGTCAAAAGGAATTTCTATTGCTGTTACCATTATTTAACTTCTCCCCTACACCATCAATATTTAGAGCACTGGGTCTGTTTAAAAGCAACTGTTTGAGATTCACAGAATCACAGAATGTTAGGGATTGGAAGGGACCTCAAAAGATCATCTAGTCCAATCCCCCTGCCAGGAACCTAAATGACATCACATAGAAAGGCGTCCAGG
>VWZK01012964.1:0-71955 GCA_013396935.1 Baryphthengus martii | reverse complement strand
TGTCCACCAGGACTCCCAGATCCCTTTCCCCTACACTGCTCTCCAACAGGTCTGTCCCCAGCTTATACTGGAACCTGGGATTGTTCCTGCCCAGATGCAACACCCTACACTTGCCCCTGTTATATTTCATTAAGTTTTTCTCTGCCCAGCTCTCCAGCCTGTCCAGGTTTCACTGGATGGCAGCACAGCCTTCTGGCATGTCAGCCACTCCTCCCAGCTTCGTATCATCAGCAAACTTGCTGACAGTGCATTCTATTCCCTCATCCAGGTCATTTCAATATAATTTGATCAAAATAAATACATCAACATGCAGCACAACCTCCCAGACACAATATAACCTTCGACATGTACCAGAAAAACCTACATTTAATTATTTTGAGTATCACAGAACTGTAGGCATTTATTTACCTGCATATGGGTTGTATGGGAGTCCCCAGCTCTTCTGCTCTTACAGTCAGGGCAGGATGGGTGCAGCAGCCAGGACATCCAGCAGGACAAACACCTCACCCACCTGGGCCCTTTCTCTATTCCTGGCGAGGTTGAGTTTTCAACAGCGACCTATGCCTCCTTCCATTGGCACAAGGCAAGTCATTGCTTGCTCCTGTCCTCTTCAAAAGGAGGGGAAGAGCTGTGACACACACCCGCGCGCACGTGCATGGTACACAGGTTAGTCTGTGACTTGCCAAACCAAACTCCAGCCTACCCCTAAACACAGAGATTCCTGTGACTTCTGTGAGGGAAAAAAAAGAGGAAATATATACTATCACACAGAAACACAGCTGAGGCAACAACCTTCTCCTAAGTGGGATAATGAGCCAAATGCATGTAGGTAGCCAGGAATAGGCAAATATCCGCATTTGTGTGTCGTCAGACAGCACAGCATTGCCAGATTCAGCTGCACCACATCTGTTTGCTAGCACAGGCAACTGTGAACGTAAATAAAGCTTGGAGCCTCTAGCTCTCTATGCCCTGGGTATCAAGCTATCTCTAAACCTTTGGGACACAGGTGAGAAAAACTAAAAGCACAAGAGGTCAAGCTTCTCTGCAGCCCAGCAAAGACTGCAGAATAAACTCCTAAGAGTATGCGCTCATTCCTTGAGCCAAAACCTGTTTGTAATGTTTAGATTTAGATAGTCTGGCAGTCAGATGATGCCATGAAATGCTTCGGTCACACCCTTCCTTTTGATAGGCTGAAGTTATCCTAGCTACTGAAGCTATTGAATTAATTTTTGCTTTGAAGATCAGACAAAATTAATTGCCAAAAGCTGAGATTCACACAAACACAGTGTCTGGTTCCCAAGAAAGTAGATTTCCAGGTATGTGCCATTGCAGTGACCTGCACACACGATTCACCTCTAGAAGCAGTGCTGGAGAGCAAACTCTGTCCTCCATATTCAGAGAAATAAAGGCCATCAGGAAGTAGATAGGGCAGGCCGTGCTGGATCAGATGACTGCCCAATAGCAAGTCTCCAACACCATCCATGAGTAGATATCAAGAGAATAGTCAGAACAGATAAGCATTCATGACATTTCTCCCCATACTTGACCAATCTCCAGCTATTTTCATCTATGGAGGCTTCCTGAGCCAGATGCAGCTTCTGTAAACCACAAGCAGAATCTGTGTATGTCTTTTGGAAAGGTTGTTCAAGGAGAGAGAACAGGAACCCAACAACTTCCCTCTTAGCTCTAGCTTAACATGTTGTATTTTCAGTAAACACATGCTTGAGAAAAATCTACAAAAAAGCCAAAACCTAACAGAAAAACAAGAAATATAAATAAAACAAAGATCTTCTGTCCTGTTCTCAATCCTGCTTTGCAGAATAATTTGGCAGAAACTATGAGCAAATTTATTCTTAAAAGCACTCTATATTTTAATACATCTTTAAACCACGTTTTCTATTAAGTATAGAGAAAAAAAAAATCTGACATCTCCATATATGTAAAGCAGGATATAAGAAAAGGAACTGCTTTTAGATTTTTAATATTGCTCTTTAAAAAATAAATAAATGAAAATTACCATCTTCTCATTTCCAGATTCCATAAAAATATGAATCAAAACCAATTCTTTTGAGACTTCACAAAATTTGAAAGGAACAAACTGACAAATTTACAAGGACATGTAAACTGATTTCTAAGTTGTGGGACTGTGAACTCTTTGAGCTGTAGGAATACTTCTTTAACACACAAGCCAAGAACATGCCTTGAATCTTGTGCTTTAAGTAGTCATTGCTGATGGAAAAGAAATAATCCTTGTTCTTTGTACTTTGTCTGAAATAAAGGTAAAACAAAGCAGTGAAAAAAGCTTGTTAAATACTAACAGGTTAATTCACACTACATGAACATAATAGCCACCTTGCTCCAGGTTTGTTAGGCATCTCTGATGATGCAGTAATCCCACGGGGCTGCTGAATGATAAACTGATGAAATGAAGCACAACTCAGGCAAATTTACTCAATCAACAGCAACCCTAACATATTTTTACAACAAAGTCTATCAGAGGTAGTGAATCCTTTGATGGCACACCACTTCAACCATAACATTGCCCTTTCCTTTAAATCTTTTTTTCTCAAATTCAGTTATCTGCTTTTTGCATCTAACCCTCTAACACAATTGCCTGAAGGCTTCTCAGAAACACAAGCAAGCAAGCTCTGCAAAGAGACTAAGTGTGTGGAAAGAAGTGCAGAGAGAGGGAAGGAAAGGGAAGGATAAGGCAAAAAGAGAAAGAGGATGATATAGAGCCCTAAATAACCAGCCTTGCTTCTCCTTGGCTGCCAGAATAGCCAGGTGAGCCTGGTCAGCACCAGCTGCAAGGTCTTCCTCCAGCAATCACCTCTGCCCACTCAGGGCCCACTCCCCCTTGTGGGTGGGTGGCTGTGGCAGCTGCAGCTGCTTCCCTGCATTTGCAGGCACTTTTGACCTTGCAGGTCTGTACTGCAATCCATAGCTGAATTCTACCTAAAAAGTAGGAAAAGTCTAAAAATTGAACTCACAGGAAAACTTAAGGGGAAAAAAAAACAACAAACAACTGAAAAAGGAACTGTTGATTCAGTCCTAACGTGAAATTTAAGTGTGATCTTACAGGTTAAAGTCAGGTAGAGAGTTCAAGCAGGCTGCAGTTACTAGGACATAAACTCAGAGCTCCTGACTTCCTTATTAGACAAACTGTTACTCTACAGATCAGCAAGCTGCCTAGCCTTATGACCTACCTCATACAGAATTTAGAAATACTGCCTTTGAAATCTTAATTAGTGTAGTAGTAATAGGCTTTTTCTCCATAGTTTATATGTCAGGCCAAAGGGCTAAATGAAGATGTGTACATCTCAGCAAGCACAATTAGATGATAAAACTCCGTTCTTATGCCCTGTTTCCTTCCCTTCAAATATATTTCTTACCTTAAAGCAAACTCCTCATTCTTCGATGTTCCAAACCTTTGGTTGTTTTTCTGCCAGAAATGTCATTCCACATGACTGCCAATCCTAATATTCAAAAGCCATGTCTTATTTCAAAAAAGCTATGGTCTAGGTTTGGAAGTGTTGGTTTATTGTTTTTTTTAAACTTAGCTTCACTTTTCTTACCTTTTGGGCAAAATTTTCTAAATTGTCTGTGTATTCGTGAAGAATAAAAGCTCATGTTAAATGAAAGAAAAACATAATGTTATCACATGACTCTGCCTTTTTTTTAACTAACAAAGTTCCCATATTGTGTAACCTGCAATAAAAGCCTAGTGTAGTTATACAGACTGCTCTCTCCATGTCTGTCGCTTGCCAGAAATACTATCCTCCTTCCAGTGCCTCCAAATCCCATCTCAAGTTCATTCCCAAATCACTCTCATTGAGCCCCTCATACAGTTATATTCCTCACGTTTCCAATACTGTCTCTTTTTTTCCTTCCAAACCATACCCTTGATCAGTTTTTCTCCAGCATCAGCATTCTGTAGAACTGTCGAGTCTTCATTCATTGCACATCTCTCCTAACCTGATCTGCCTCCCTCCCCCTCGAAGCGGAGGCAAAGCACATCCAGTAGCTCTTGCCATCTGCCTCCAGGAACCATATTAGTCATTCAGCCAAGATGTCCAAAACCAAAGCTAACACCCAGACCTGAGCAACATGAAGGATGAGAGTTTTCTCCGCTTTGATCAAAGAAAGAAGTAAGGGTGACACAGGGAACAGGAAGAGGAAAAGGAAGAAGAATGAAAAGGATGAAAGGAATTCTATTTACTTTAAGCTAATGGTCGAACATCTGTGAGGAATGTGCCAGGATTTTAGACTAAGCGGAAAGGAGAAAGATCTGAAATAGAAAAAAAAAAAATCTGTGCTTGTTCTATGCTCCTCCCCTTCCTTCCACTACTCCCAGGAGCACTAGAAAATAGTGACAAAGAGGAAAGAATTAATTGCATGGAGAAGGAAGTGCAGAGAAGTGCTAAAAAAAGTTGAGGACTTCAGGGGAAAACCTATTGCCAGATTTAAGGACACTATTTTGTTTGCTTTCCAAATGTAAAGTTGATAATTAGGAGGAAAATAAGATCTTAGGGGGAAAAGCAGAATGTTGTGCTTAAATAACTGGTAACAATAAAGAATTTTCAAATCCATTAGTCATTGAGAATAACGTTAAACAATTATCAGAGATAAACACTTGATAGATTGTACCCTAAGGCACTGTTTGATCCAGCCAATCTTTGGCTTGCCAATGTAGCAGCAGAGCAGTTCCAAAAGACACTGGGCACTCAGGAAATTTCCACAGTGCACATCACAGTGATCTGATCACATCTATTCATGAGAGGTAGGCAAGTTAAATCTCAGACGACATTTGCAGCGGATTTCAAGATTTTGATTACTTCACAGATATTAGTACTTATTAGTGGCCTATTGAAGGACAATGAAAAGTATCTAGGACTGCAGGTCAACTGTGGCTGAAGAGAGGGCTTTGTCCTATAAAATAATGACTCTGAAAAGGTTCAAGCCACTCTAGAAAACTTCTATCACCAGCCGTAATTAAGCACCTGGTATTAAATAGTCCATTTATCATAGCCAAGCTTGTTCTTCAACCTACCCCATCCAAAGAGTGTAAATATACTACATACACTTCTGGCCTTTTAGCTGCAACCTCAGAGATAATGACCCTCTACCCAGCATCCAGCAAAGCAGCTGAGATTGCAGTAAGCAGCTGCATCGATCTTAAAATTTGCACTGAATCTTTCCCAAGAGTGCTTTCCCAAGGATCACTTTTTTCCCAAGACTACAGACTCTTCAGTTCTCTGGTTGTACAGTTAGAAAGAAAGGGCCTTCTGGAAAGTAGGAGGTAAGTGGAAATTTTATAACATCTGTACATGAGTGCAATGAACCCCATACCGAATTCTGAGAATTCTCTTGCAGAGAAGAGCTGCCAGTCTTCTCAAAAAGTTATTCATATCTAGGGAGATACTGGAAGAAAGGATAAAAAGAAGTAAAGTACTCCTTTCCAAAAAAAAAAAAAAAGAGAAAAGGCAAGAGAGTGTTTCTGATAATCTCTCTGTAAATTTATATTTATTGTTAAACAAAAAATGGAACAAATACTAAAAAAAATTTACTAGCTGGCAGTAGGTTTGTGTGAATGAAACAGTATTAAATTGTAAAAGAAAAAGCTCACCAGACATCCATTACCCCTTCCAAATAACCAGTTATAAAACTAATGGAGTGAATTACCATGGCACAGTAAGAAAACCATTTGATATATTATAAAAATCGTAGCTTAAAAATTAATTCCAGCTGACCTGGATAACAACATTGCCAAATTCAGTGAAGTTATCTGTAGTTACATTGTTATGACCATTAAACATTTGCAAAGAACAAAGAATGCTTTCTATAATAAAGTAAGTTTTAAAACGACTTAACATCCACAAGACAGAGAAGACAGCATACTTGTTTAATTACTGCATTAATGCCCTTCCAACCTTATAAAAGAAACATTTTTCTTTAAACCCTGTGTGAATTGACATAACTCAGTTGTACACTGCAGTTTTCCCTCTGCATATTGCTGTTCCTCCCTGGACCCATGAGCCATGCACTAACCTCCTGACATACTAACCTCTTGGTGGCAAAAAATATCTTGAATTCTCCAGTAACCTTTCATTTACCTTTGGTTTAAAGATTGTTCAGCCCAGCTTGTCCATGGTTACTGCTTGCTCACCACAAATTCTGTCAATGTTCCCGGTAGAAAACAATAGGGGAGGAAAAGTGAAAAAAAAAACAAAACACCATAGGACAGCATCTTGTACTACTACTAGAGGGGACAGCGTGTGCCTGACAGCACTGGCTGCACCTTGCACAGGGTGCCCTGGCATATAGAGGGATGGGAAGAGGAAGGAACTGGTGCTGTTGCATAACAGGAATATGTTGTTGAAAGTACATCTTTTGGACCAGCTGAATTATATTCACTGGAAATCCATGCTCCTGTGACACCTATAAGAAATCAGCTAGCCCAAGAATTGCTAAATCAAGAGGGAGATAGTAAAGAGATGTTTTCACTGCCTTCTGTTCAGTTCAAGCATTGCTCCTCTGATGAACTGTGAGCTTGCAGGGGGAAGAATTTGATCTTTTGAAACACATAGCAATGGGACAGTATTCTCTTAAGGACTTTGAAACATTGAGACACGATATGAATTTGAGGGAACCCTTTCTGCCATAAAGATTTTGACAAGGAAAAGGCCCCAGGTGAAAAAAAAAGGGTGCTAGTATGGGTGACCTACGAGGAAAGATATAAAAAGTCACATCATCTATCTTGGTGAAGTGGTGTTTAAGACCACTGCCGTATTGTATTACTCCTTAACTGAATCAGTAGCCCAGAAACAAGTTTGTGTTAGGAATTTAAATAGTTTGAGTACTGTTATAGGCAGGATTAAAACAACTTGCACTGAAGCTCTGTAGAGCAGCTTTGCTGTTTCTGGGACCTAGAGTTCTAAATCTGAATGCTCACACAACCTCCACATAACCATGAACAATCTTCCTCTTATCTGATGGCTGAGGAATAGTCACCCTGAGCTCTGCCTTTTGTACTGAATTTAAAAATACACTATTTTCCACAAATTCTGTCTGAATATTCTGCCTTTTGCTGTATGGCAGCCCAATCTGTTAGTCCTTTATTCCAGACAGAAAAAAAAAGGCTGCTCCATGGAATGATTTACTCCCCTCTCTGATTTTCCACTGACACAAAAAGTTACTTTCTCTGGATTTTTTTAAAGAATCTTTGTGTGCAACTCCTCCATACCCATCAACAAGCTTAATGAGTGCAGACAAATGCTTTAAAGTGCTATCTGTTTTCCAAGGTCTGAAACACAGATGTCTCTTTTTGGTAATGTTGCTTGCCATTGACCTCACTGGAGATTTGATGTCTTCCATTGGTGTACCATCCAGACACGATTTTCTAGTTAAAGAATGGGGGGTTGTGAGGTTTTTTTAAGAAACTAGTTTCAATTCCCAGCCTTCACCTAGAGAGTTTATGTTAATATTGTTTCACTTTTCATCAAGGGATTTATACACAAAGATGCAGCCATTTGTCAGATCATAAAGGATCTTAACTAAGGAAGAGAGAAATATTAATTTAATTTTTCTTTCCAGTTTTGAACCTTTCTAGATTTTCAGATTCAAGCAGAATGTTCTTTACTTTGCCTTCACTTCTTTACCTTCCCTCTGTTATTGTATCTGTATTTTGCAGAGAAAATTAGAACCTACATGTATGGTAAGTATATCACAGTTACATCTAACTCTGAAATGTTGTCCTGTGAATAAAACTTGCACAGAATAAAGTGATACATTTGGGGTTTGCCTCAGTTTCTCTTAATTTTTGGTGTATACTTCTTGTTACCTCTTAAACTGCAATATTAACTCTGTTCCTGGAGGAGGGATTATTTGCTTTTCCATTCCACTAAATCATAATAGTCTTTCATATATTTGATTTCATTCTATATCACTTATAATTTGTCCAAACACTTTCACCCTGGAATATCTCTCAAAAGAAGGTTAAAAGAAATCTTGATGAAATAATGTACAGAGGTGCCACTGGAAGGGATATAATATTTCTTCTCTCAAGTGAAAAAAAAAAACCAACCCTCTCATGAAAAGGCAATGCTATTAGGAAACTGCCGTGGTTTCTAGTAGTATGACAGCATTGGAATTGGTCCATTGATTCAGACAGAGGGTAGTCTCATCTCCAGCACTGATCAGAAGCAGATGCTCAGGCAAGAAGTACATATGACACTTTTGAGGACATTACTACTCCAGCTATTCTCATCTCAGGATATTTCCTGAAATGGATCTGCTTTATCCATTTACTGACTTTGGTTTATCCACTTACTAACCACGTACGTAATCTTTTCCATGTACTTATCCACTTGCCTTTGAATGTATGTAAACTACCACACGTGTGAATTATCCATAACATGCTTTGACATGAACTTCCAAAGTCTATTGACTGCAGCATTTAAAAAAAAAAAATCTTCTGGTGTTTTTTTGAACCTAGTTTCTATCAGCTTTGATGTACTGAAAGAAATGATACGCAGTCAATGCCACTCACAGCTTTGCAGATTTCTATCAAATACCTCCAAATTCATTTATTTTCAGGGTGATGAGTCTTAACCTATTTAATTGCTCTCCATTTTATCTCAGAGAATGAACAAAACTGAGAAATTTGTGACTCTTAAGAGACACTGCTCACAAACTTCCTGCCTGCAGGTGCATAATTCTATATTTTAACAGAAGTACTGTTAAGAAAAGATGATTCTTTTAATAGTCAGACATGTTTTGGTTGACAATCAGCTTAACATGAGCCAGCAGTGTGCCCAGGTGGCAAGGAAGGCCAATGGGATCTTGGCTTGTATCAGGAATAGTGTGGCCAGCAGGAGTAGGGATGTAATTCTCCCCCTGTACACAGCATTGGTGAGGCCTCACCTCGAGTACTGTGTGCAGTTCTGGGCCCCTCACTTCAAGAAGGATATTGAAGTGCTGGAGCAGGTCCAGAGGAGAGCAACAAGGCTGGTGAAGGGACTGGAGGGAAAGTCTTATGAGGAGAGGCTGAGGGAGCTGATGTTGTTTAGCCTGGAGAAGAGGAGACTCAGGGGAGACTTCATCTCTCTCTACAACTACCTGAAAGGAGGTTGTAGACAGGTGGGGGTAGGGCTCTTCTCCCAGGCAACTAGTGACAGGACAAGAGGGCATGGCCTGAAGCTGCGCCAGGGGAGGTTTAGGTTGGATCTTAGGAAGCACTTCCTCACAGAAAGGGTCATTAGGTGCTGGAATGGACTGCCCAGGGAGGTGGTGGAGTCGCCATCCCTGGAGGTGTTTAAGGAAAGATTGGATGTGGCACTTAGTGACATGGTTTAGCTAGGTGTTGTGGTGTTGGGTCATAGGCTGGACTTGATGATCTCAGAGGTCTATTCCAGCCTCAACGATTCTATGATTCTATGATTCTATGTTTGTTCTATAGATCCTTTTATTTAGGCCATAGGCAAGGGGCAGATAGTAATTTCTACGTTCTATATTCATTTTGCATTAAGGAAAACTAAACTTTGAAGCACTAAGTTAGAGGATATAATAAAATCACAAGATAGAGAATATTTGGCTAGGCAGTTAAAGCATCCCATGTATCCATAGAAGCCAGTAATTTGCTATATTTGTCACTGATGGATCCTCAGATGAAGGATTAATTTCATCCAATTTCAAGAAAAATGTAAACTAATCAGAATCCAGAGAACTGCAACAGTATTAGAGAATTTAAAAAGTAAAGGTGATGAAAAGATAAAAAAGACTGTACTAATTTGGTTTCTTTTCTCTGAGTTAGTAAAGGTTGGGAATAGATATCACAATGATCTTACAATACGTAATAGAGCACTATAGAAAAATGATAATCAATAGCTTACAGAGTCCACTACAAGAAACAAAATTTGCAAAATAACTTAAACTGAATATTACAAAGAGCTGTCTAACAGTTAAGAGGAGGGAAATGCCAAAACAGTCTATCTAAAGAGATCTGGAATCCCCACCCTACCCCACCCTGGAGGGCTTTTAATATCTTCCAGGGTGGCACGCTTGATCCTTTCCCAGTCTACGAAGATAAGTGATCTTCTAAAATCCCTGTCAGCTCTGCACTTCTATGGTTTATTATTGAGGTAACATGTGGCTTTAATGAGACACAGCTGCCTAAAAGCATTTTATGAGTGTTGGTAGCTAGCCAAAGGACCAATATATGGACCTGCAAACAGCAGGAGTAGGATACAAGAGCTATTGTTTGTAGTCATATGGTTCTATTTGTATGTTACTTGGTTTGAAAAAATTAAATCTTGCCTATTCACTTTTTGCTGATTCTGTCTGTTTATGGCATACAAAGTGGGGAAATAACATAATTGAAGCTCTTATGCTGAATTTAAAATTTCCAGTTTGCTAAGTGGATCAAAGGGCTCTCAGCAGAGTGCAAACAGAATTTGTTCTTAAGAATAGGCATAATGACAACTTTGTTCCAATTCAAACATATTTTTGGGTTGTTGTTTCTCTCTGCTTACCATTACAATCACTGTGACCTAATGGGAACTCAAATTTCGGCATGTTTTCCAGAACGATAATCATCCCACTTCTTCATAAATTATAAAATCACACACCTTCCATTTGCTTGTGGCAGAATTTGTTCTGATTTCACAAGCACAAGTATATGAGCCCTGTCTGCTGCATCTAATGAAAACAAGGCTCATCATTAAGGCCTTCTCATGACAGTTCTACAGTGATAAGTGTGAACAAGACTGTCTCACTAGACACTAGCAGATGACTACCAAAAGATATCAGACTGGTGAACTTGACAATGTAACTTTATTCTTGATATGTACATCTCATTTTAGCTTCCTATATAGTTAGTGAAAAGAGGTAGGTCATAAACCACAAACTAAACCCTTTCCATTGAGCAGACAGCCAGAGACCATTCCTAACAGGCACCCAAGTTAGGTACTGTAATTTAAAATCATGAACCATCTTTGAGTGCAAGCTGCCAGTGTCAGGTAAAGAATAGTACAATTTTCTGGCCATTAAGCAGACAAAATTTTCTACTAGAAACAGATGCAAATCACCTAGTAAGAAACAATAAGATCTAGGTAAACACTTCCGAAAAATTAGATACACAAAATGTTTCATTATTCCAAGCAGATTCAAGAAGTAAAATTAAACTATATGCACACCTGTCCTGTCACAGAATCGCAGAATTGGTGGAGTTGGAAGGGACCTCTAGAGATCATCTAGTCCAAACCCCCCACCAAAGCAGGTTTGCCTAGAGCACATTACACAGGATTGCATTCAGGTAGGTTTTGAATATCTCCAGAGAAGGAGACTCCACAACCTCCCTGGGCAGCCTGTTCCAGTGCTCCATCACCCTCACAGTAAAGTTTTTCCTCATATTTAGATGGAACCTCCTATGTTCCAGCTTGTGCCTGTTGCCCCATGTCCTGTCATTGGGCACCACTGAAAAGAGTCCAGCTTCATCTTCCTCACACTTACCCTTTAGATATTTATAGAACATTGATAAAGTCTCCTCTCAGTCTTCTCCAGGCTTAATAGTCCCAGCTCTCTCAACCTTTCCTTTTAAGAGATGCTCCAGTCCCCCACTCATCTTTGTTGCCCTCTACTGGACTCTCTCCAGAAGTTTCCTGCCTCTCTTGAACTGGGGAGCCCAGCACTGCACACAGTATTCCAGATATGGCCTCACCAGGGCAGAATAGGGGGCAGCATGACCTCCCTTGACTTACTGGCCACACTCTTCCTACTGCACCTTCTCGGCCACCAAGGCACATTGCTGGCTTGTGGATAACTTCTTGTTTACCAGGACTCCATGATCCTTCTTCTCAGGGCTGCTCTCTAACAGGTCTACCCCTAACCTATACTGATGCATGGGGTTGTTTCTCCCCAGGTGCAGGACCCTACATTTGCCCATGTTGAACCTTATTACAGTTCTGCCCAATGCTCCAGCTTGTCCAGGTCACACTGGATGGCAGCACAGCATCCTGGTGTGCCAGCCTCTCTTCCCAGTTTTGTATCATCAGCAGACTTGCTGAGGATACACTGTTCCCTTGCCTTGGTCATTGATGACTGTGTTAAATAAGACCTGCCAATATTGTGAGGGAAAACAAACAAACCAAGCAACCAACGCACGCTATGTGCTTTAATTAAATACTGAGCTTGTGGTTAAAAAGTATCCGTCAGACATCATGGTACTAATTCAAATTCACATGATAGCTACACACGGGTTTTACACACCTTTAGCTAGTGTCTACAGGGATAGTTCAGAGACTGCCAGTTTTCATGCTTGGATCCACCTTACATGCATACTATAACATTGCTGGACTGCCTTATGGAAGAAACCAACTAATTTTCTCCAAGACAAAAATGAATACATCAGAGTTGCAAAGTCAGGCATTCAAGGTAAAAGAACATCAAAACTAAAACCAAATGTCTTGTTTCCGTTTGTACATTTGCATTGCCACTTCGCTGCATACGTCTTAACAGCAATTTCATTTTCCTCTTGGAAACTGAATAGCTCAGTTTTGAAAATTATTTGTTTCTTAATTTATTCTAAAGTCTGACATACTGTTTAAGTCAGAACAAGAGGTTTTTTGTCATCTTCTCCCCTCCACTTGTTTTAAGTATAGGTGTCCTATTTGATAATTCTCTAGAGAGCTAGCCAGTGATACATTTATTAAAATCCTTTGCTGTTCACCTTAAAATAAAAGAACTGCCACATGAACTTTCACGGAATATTTGATTCACCTATTTTGTGTATATGCTAGGCAAAAAGAAATATTTTCAGAATGTAAATAAACCCCAATTTCAGGCTGCATGGGATATTTTTTCTCTGGAATTACTCATTCTGAGTTTCTGACACTACAGAATTGCTGATGGATTTAATACAGATGTTGTGTACAGATATTTTTTGGTTTGAAAAAACAAATATCCTTAATTTCACAAAGCTTCAGTTATGTGCTGTTTTCTGAGACCCTCAATTCATGTGAAGAACTAACAACTACAGATAGATCACAAAACCATCTTCTGTCCTTTCTCTTACAGACTTTCTTAGGATGGTCCTTCCTCACACATAACTCTTTCCTTTCTTGGTCAGTTTTGGCTTTACTGCTTAGCCTTCTGATCAGAGTTCGTTTTCTCAAACCCTAGAATGGAATTTTTTTTTTTTCCAGTCCCTCCAGCAGGAAACACCTGTTTAAGCCATGTGGCCCACCAGTCCCGTTTCTCCTGTTTAAGCCTTGTGAAGTAGCCTCTGCCTATCTATGCCTTTATTCCCTTGCTCATTCCTTACCCTAATCAATTTGTCCAGGTGATCCTGACTGCTAAATCCTGGATGGTTTTACCCAGCAGAGAAAAACAAATACCCAGGTTACTGCCCCATAAGCCTGCAGTCCCTGTGTTTTATGGTCATCTATAACTAGATGCCCTGTCCCGGTCTCTTGCCTTGGTCCCTGGGCCAAGGTCAGGCTCTCCTCTGTTATTCTTTTCCATTTTATAATTTTATATAACACAGGCAAGGAGGAGATAGAGCCCCTGGTCTTCATAGTGACGTCCAGAGCCAGCATAGCTAGCAACAGTCCAGGAACTTTAGTTACGTGAGAGGTGTGCTGAGCCCTGTACTGCCCCAGCCTGGACACACAGAGGTAAACTTTAGGGAATAAGGCTGCAAACATCTAGCAACCATAAGCATTTTCAATTTGCCTATTCTTTAAGCAGTTTACAGCTTTGCCAGATTTGGGCTGATTTCAGAGATAAAAGCCGTTCTTTAGCCAATGGTCACTTCTCTTCCAAGTGTCAGGTCTCCACTCAGAAAGCACAGATGCACTCAGGCAAGAAAGTTTCCTTTAATGAGAGCCAAGCAGGACTTGAAAACAGTTTTGGCAGCCCACACAGCATACGTGAAAAAATCCGTTAGGGTTCACATTTTCTACATTAATACACAGCCTACGTTGATTCTCCTCCTGTTAATGAGATCATGAGATGATGACCTGCAGATCGAAGATCCCACAGCCACATTTAAAGCTCCACAAAGAGGAGATTATCTTCACTTTGCCAGACAATTTTTCTAGTCTTAAAATAAAATAAAATAAAATAACAGGAAACTAATTNTAAAATAAAATAAAATAAAATAAAATAACAGGAAACTAATTTGTATTTGTTTCTACAGGAAGCATTTCAGCTAGAATTTTCCAAAAAGACCTGCATCAGTCATGCACCCCAGCATAAGGAGAAGTCAGATTTCAACTCCAACAGTTACAGTTTGACTACATTATAAGCATCTGAAAACAAAGTCTGTAATGGGAAGTGTCAGACAGCTTTAATAATAGGTGGGGCTGATATAACCACTTTATCATAGGGAAACACACTACACAGGCAGGGAGATCAGCCATGAAATAACCTCGTTCCCGTTACTGCCCTGCATATCCAGTAGCTCCTACATTTCAAGCCACTTGAATTTTGGCAGCCCAGTGACTAACAGCCAGAAGCACAATTTCAAGCTGATGATAAAATACGAACCTCTCAAAACAACTCATAACGGCTTTTCCAGCTTGTAATTTTCAATGGGTGAAATTAGCAGTAGTTGTACACTTGCTGCTACCTTAAATGTTTTAAGTCATCTGTAATTTCTGGAAATTTCTCCAAACCTAAACCTGAAGCTCAAAGGTATTTTCTGACATACTCAACAAACACACTCTGAATCTAGACAACAGTTAATTAGGTAATACTAAGGGTAAGGCTATCTCGTAGGTACTTCCCCAGCCCAGAGCACAATGTGAAATATGGGTATTTCTGCATTTCTGCAATATGGAACTTCACAGGGAGCTGTACACAATGTATTTTGCTTAGAGTACAGTGTATCCATTGCTGCTTTGGGAAAAGGGCACCCTACATCTTACTGATTATTGCTCCAGAAGCCGATTCTCCCAAAAGCAGGCTGAGACAAAGTCCTGCTCTCATAGTCTAGAACACAACTGTACAACAGGTGCAGCACAGAAAAATGTACATCAACTTACTGTACATATAAATACAGACATGCAATTAAGTCACAATATATATCAATCAGAACAGAAAACAAACAAACAAACAAAATAATTACCTACTTGGACAGATTCATACCTGAAGTCTTCTCATTTTAAAGCAAAGAGACAGGAGAGAGAATATTCAAATTTCTTGCCCATTTGGGTGGCTTCTTTGCACATGTTCCTGAATTTTCAGCTATGATGAGATCCGCTCATTGGCAGTCACCAAGAGGCTGATATGACCATGAAATGAGGAAACACAGTGAATGAAAAATAAGGTACTAGCACCACCATTTGCTGAGGGCTGGAAAAACTAGCAGAAACTTCAAGAGACCATGTAGACCTATTTCTGTAATGCTAACTGCTTTTAACTCACTTACCATTACTGCTATTGGAGACACTTGATCAAAACATGTTTTCAGTATTAATTACTTGCCAGGAAAGTCTTAATGAAGTCCAGATGATTACTTTTATTCCCGGCACCATAAATCTGCATGTGTAGAAACAGTTTCATACAAGGTTTGGGGTTTTTTTTTTAGTTATACAAGTTAAACAAAAATCTTACTGAAAGCTAACTGTATATTGAAAGTGAACATAGAGTGTCTGACAGAGGTGGACTGAAACAGTTTAATACCATTATTATGCTCCAGGAGAATACATATTTTATTGTTGCCCCTTGCCATCCCAACACTAAGAAATAAGGGATTTCTGGAAAGTGACCTTGGATGGGATGAGCTCTCCTCCGGCTGTGGGGCCCTTCCCTGCTATCACGTGGTGTTTCCATTTCTGCCTCCTATTTCATCAAGCAATTTAAGTTTGTTTCTAAGGAAAAGGAGGCCTACGAAGCAAAAAGGTAGTACAAATTTAATTTAAACAATTTAAAAAAGCACAGTCTGATTTTAGAAGATACTTGTTAAGAAAACAGATTTTGACGTCTGTATTGCAAAGTGCAAATGAATCAGAATTAATATAGACTTTTAAAATTTAATTTGCTTCTGCCTTCTCTACTGTTTGCTCCTTTAATTTTGCTCCTCTTGAGCAACAGACATTGCTGTTATAGACAACAACCATCAAATCAATTCATAAAAATAGATGCATTAAATTTTTCAGTGTTTCAAGGAAAAAACTACTGTGGAGGAGAAATGCTTTAATGTGGAACAAAAATAGCTCTACAATTACCATTGTTTTTTTATCAGAACTAACAGAAACATTTCTGTTGCACCAGTATGTTCACAAACTTTTCTAAGACATTACTGTTGGCCCTAATGACCAGTAAATGTCTCTTTTACAAAGTTTATAGAGTCACATTGTTAATTCCTTATTCTGGTTGCTCCTTTCCTTATTAAAAAATAAAATAAAATTAAAAAATAGATTTATATCTGTGAAAAGGATAAAAAGCAAGAAATAGCTATTCCATCCCATATTCTGGATATTAGTCTGCATATTAGGTGATGCAGACCAAAAATGAGAAGAGTTCTTTAAAGAGAAGTATTAATTATGGCTTCCTATTTGACTGGTGTTACCCAACATAACTCTATGGAAATTAACAGAAACCACTTTGATGTACACAAGTTGGGGCCTTTGTGTTAGATACACAAAAGGACACAGAACAATACTTATATTGTTTATATATAGATATAATTTTTAAAAGCAAGGAAGCACAGGACATTTTTTTAAAATGTGTTTTTTGGATCAGATAGTTTCGAGTATTTCTTATCTTTTATCCAACTTATGCAGTTTCGTAGCATCAAAATGGATTTAAAGCTAGTGCCTTCTTTTCCTCAGAAATTTTCTCCACATCAGATTTTTCTCTACTATATCATCACTTCCAAATCCTTCTTAAAAATCATCCATTCGTTGGAGTTTTCCCAGGAGCTGTCAGACTCCTCATTGTCATTAAACTATTTAAATATACAAAACACAGTTTCCAATTTTAGCATCACCCTATTTCTTTGTTGTTTGAGCAGTTATTCTTCTCTAAGATATTTCTGACTCAGAAATTGTATTTATACAACTCGAACCAACAGAAACCATGAAGAATTGCTGCATGTTTTCAATTAGATATTTTCATATCCTCACTGTGAGCGACCTTCATTTTCCTCAAAGTGTAGAAGTCTTCAAACCACATTTCTCAAATATTTTCAAAAATTTTCGTCTTCTACCCCAAGTCACAGCTGACAGCTGTATTTGTCAAACTCTTTAATCTTTCCCAAACCAATTATATTTTTGCATCATTAGTAAGTGTATTCAGACACAACTCATTTCAAATGCGACTATGCGTTGCAGGCAGCTGATAATGTCTCCCTGCTCTGTGGTCACATATATACATACATATATTGTCCAAGCAGGCAGGACAAAGACAAACATGTAAGAGAGATATTTTTTATGTCCCTTCTTTCTAATCTCTTTTAGATTGTTTCTGTTGTTTTCTCTGCGCTTCAAAACAACACTTTGTCTGAAGACTAACATATGTAATTATACTGAAGTAGAGATCAGCTATAGAAATCATATTTTTAAACTGCCTAGACTATGTGCACAATGGGGACGATGAAACATAACACCAGAAGTGAAGTCCAGGGTTTGTAAAGGACCATATTCCATGCCATAAGCAGGCAGTAGTATTTTCTGACACCAGACCAAGATTGTCTTTTTCTTATCCCTTTCTAGCTTCAGGAAGGTGTGAAACAGGCATCATCACTCTTACACACACACAAACACACAAACACACTCACTTTCAGAAAGAAATCAGAAATCAGGCTAATAAAATGTGTCATCAGGAGATTCTGCACTGTTAACTGGTTTTTCTTTCTCACTTCAGGATTTTTGAGGGATGCCACATTTTCCTGAACCTCTGGGATTGGCAAGGGAGATACGATTGCTATTGGAAAGGTAAGTTAGTCCAAGGAACATCTTCTAGATGGATCTGGGTGACCCAGCCCTTCCTTCACAGCCACATGGGGAGAGTCCTCATGAGAGGAATCAGGGTGCCAAAATTCAGTATCTCTCCCCTCATTCCTTTGGTGACGTTAAGGACAAAGATGGGGGAAAAAAATGTAGGAAAGATGGCACAAAACCCCAAAGGTCTATTGGACAGGGTAAAACTGGGGTAGAGCTAGCTGCCAGACAAACATCCTCTGTGTCCTCCAAGGACACTGGAAGAGATTAATGTGATGGCTGAAACTGTAGGCGTCGTGCCCCAAAATACTGCCAGCTTGGCTCCTATCATTTTAGAAAAAGCTGATATGCCCTTAGATAAAACTATAGTTTCACACACACACTATTCTCTCAGCACCATGTGTATGTACACAAGTACTGCTATTAGCATTATGTGCATATATACTGATTTATGCATTCGTAGCACAGTGTCACTATATAAACTGGGGAAAACTGCCATCTGGCTTGTTTGGCAGCCTACAGGTATCAACACCCTCCTTACAGTAATGCTGACATTAGTGAAGATTCTGTTTACAAACCAGAAATATTTCTGTTGGTCTCCAGCTTAATAAGAGAACAGAAGTAGAAAAAAAAGCAAGCATAAAACAAATTACAATAAACTTATATTTTCAAGCTGCTGAAACTGGGACCATTTGAGCAATGGGAAAATCAGCAGGTCTTTTCAGTAACCATATTTACTTACAGGAATCATGTAAGCAGATCTATTCAGCCTTATTGCTGGGGATTTTTGTGCAGCACTTTCACACTGCATTTATGTAATTTATTCTATGAACCCACACGTAAAATTCCCATCTCAATTAGAATATTAGACCTTATCTTAAAGACAGAGCAGATCTTCAGTCCTTTAAGATCTTTTGTAAAATTATAACATGGCTTTTCACTTTTGTTTAAAAGTGAGAGCATGGATGTAGAAACCATCATCCTTATGAAAGAAGTGGCTGCAGGTAACTGATGCCAGAACTGTGGAAAGCAAGAAGACTAAAGACACGGCTAAAGACATCTGCAGTTTTGTAGGGGGAGCAGCTTCATTCTTTCAAATAGAGAATGTACATTTCTGGTACTTTATAAAAGAAAAATTGATGTTAAAAGAATAAATACATAACTTACCTAGCTACATCTAGTTTGTGGGAGAATTTTAGAGAGCTGCAGGTTCCTGAAACTTCTACAGAAATAAGAGCTACATATATCTTTAAATTCTTTTTGTTGCCTGGTATGAGGAACGCTGCAACAAACACAAAATATTTCCTCATGACAGATATGGCACAAAGAGATTTCGATCAGCATGGTGATGCAACTATTGAAGCTGCCTCTGGAGTTAAACATGTGTCCAGCTGATGATATTGCAGGCAGTCGTATTTAGAGGATGACATCTTTTAAATTCTTTTCTGAAAAGGGATATAAGCAAGATCATGATAAATAAATCAACCCTTAAGTGAGAACATGAGGGAATTTGTTTGTATGGATAAGCTCTTCCTCTGCAAATGTCCTTGCATAAGAAAGTGACTCTACAACTGTCCCCTGTCTGTGGTGCCTTTTCCTTCAGTGAGCACCAGCCCCGAGCGAGTATCCATACGCCCTACTGCAGCAGGTCCCGCAGTTATCTTTTCTAGGCCAACTCGCTGTAGAGAGTTAAATCAGTTTAACATATTTTCAGATTTAGGTAAACAAAAAGCTGTTAAAGTTTTATTCTATAATCTGAAATGTAAATCTCTATATAAAATAATTGCCTAATTCAGGACTAGTCTTCATATTCCTCTTTTTCATCCGTGTCAGTTTTATTCAGCCAAGTTCATTGTTGTTTGACTAAAGTAGAAGTAAACAACATTTTAAAGGGGTTAAAACACACCATTTTATTTAAACCCAGTTATGCTGTCAAGATACCTGAAGAACCTCCAATGAACAGGAAGTACCACTAGGAAAGTTGATAGGAATATTTTTGCTATAAAATTTCATTAAAGGTTTTGTAATTGATGCACAAGAGGTGTGTCTATGAAAATAGTGTATTTTCCTTTTAAAACAGCAAATGAATGTATGACTGCCCAGGTCACCTAGTTTGTGTACTAACAGAATGGGTTTTCAATAGTTGACCTTTATCAGATTGGCTGACTGACAACCATTTGGTCGGTCATTCTGTTAAAGGCAAATGTGCATTTCCTAGCCACAGAATAAAAATGTTAATTGATTAATGGTATATCAGGCCCAGTTTCAGTTTAAACTTGCTAGAATCAAGTTTCTTTATCTTGGTAGTTATCTAAATGACTAGCAATAAAATTAAATTAAAATCCATAATTGCATTTTGAAAATTTATACCAAAGCTATAAATAGAACTCGGTCCTATGGGCTGGTTCCAACAGGAACTACCTAATGAAGGCTAGTCAAAGAAAACTTCTACTTCACTAGTAACTGGGTTATTCTTATTAATGCTCACATCTTCTTAACACAAGGAAAAAGATGCCACAACTGAACTCTTTTCAATGCCTACATTGATACACAACATAGTTTAATGTATTCATCAGGTTGTTAAACTCACCTGGCCTTAGCAGGGCAAATTCTCACACCCTTGGGGTTGAATGCCTTCAGCTCTTCAGGATGTCGTTCTTTCCAGAAGTACACGCACTAAGTGACCAGCCACTGCTGGCTAACGGTGATGAATTCGTGTTTTTTCAAGCGATAGACATTCTAAACCAAATGGCAGTGGAAAAAGCAGCTAGTTGATATATCACATAAAATATGTTGATCTGTGATAGCAATCGATTGAATTAGTTTGGCAACCTTTCCAAGCACCGACTGAGCATGCTTGGGAGTACTGACAGGAGACTGTTAGCCAACAGCCTCCAAGAATCACTGCGTGATAGTAGCAGCACTGGTAGCGTTTTGCCTCCCGATTCTTTTGGCTGTTATTTATTTATACAGTCAATATTTTCCCATCAAGTTGTTCTGAATTTGTATTATGTCATTGACAGCTGCTGCCTGCTTCCCAAATAATAGCATCGTGCTGACTTTGTACCTGTTAGTTGGTTTATTTGACTTGAAAATTCCCAGAAATGTGTGCATCATCTCCGAAAACTTATCAGGCAAAAGAGTTCCAGGGCTTTTTCCTACACAGCCGACTCCTAAATAGTATTATGCACTGGCATTCATCTTCCTACATTATTTCTCACGTTTTTCTGTTTCACAATAGCTCTGTGCACTAGCCAGCAAAATAAGACCTCTGCAATAACTACCCATTTTTACTTTCCTGCTAGTATTTAGTAACAGACTGAGACATGCAAGTACATATATAAAGTAATATGTTAAATAAACTGCACTTGAAATTTTAAGAGATTTTGTATTTCACCTATTTTGGACTACCTAAACTTCTGAGCAAAGGAAAGAACACTTACAAGCAGTTAAATAAGAAATTCCACAATAGCCAAAGTATTTAACTTATAGCAATAAGTTAAATATAAATATAATTTCCTTAATTTTTAATTTATCATCTTATTTTGTGGCTCTTTAAAAAGCTGGAGTATTACTGTGTTTGGGGTAAGACTTTAAAAATAGCTATAAATAAAATACTGAACTATAGCTTCTAACAGCAAAGCTGAGGATAGAAATAATATGGAAAAACACTGCTATAGCTGTTTATATTGTTGAAAATATTACCAACCTTAGGCAGATCTCTAATACAAAATTATGTACTTCTGGATGTTAAAAAAACCTTAAACCTATCTGTTCCAGTCCCCTTCTTGTGATAGGAATGATCATATTCTCTCCAAGCATGTACACATCTGTCCTGCTGGTAGTCTTGTCACATCCTGATCACAGCCACCACCACAAGTTTGTGTGACAGGTTTTCCCAGGCTAATGACCATCTTGGTAAATAAGCCCCTCCTTTTCTGCCTGTTTGTTACTGGCCTAACAGTATGCTCTTTACCAATCTTTTTGCAAGTTGTTACCATTCCTTCACTGCTAGTCTTTTAAACAGAAACAAGAATTGACCACTAATAAATGAACTGCTTTCAGTGGGAGAATGAAAGTATTTTAAGACACTACAAATTACTGAAAAAAAAAGGTCATTTGCTTCAAGCAGGAATTTTCTCTGGATTTCAAGAATAATACAACACCATATAACTGATTTTACACATGAATTGACTATAGCTGAGTTCGAGATGGCAAACACCACCTCGTCCTATTTGACGAGCATACACTACAGTTTCATTCATGACTGGAATTTGTTACATATTAGAAAACAATGACCATCATCTGACTGGATGTGTATAAGGAATATATTATATCCATGTGGAGACTTCAGTAATTTGGGTGGCTCTTCTACACCAGGATCACTTTATCACTTTATAGTCCGGTCCCATTCCATGAGCATCCTGATACCTCAGGCCAACCTTTCTAACACACCTCACAGCACTTATTAGAGGAACCAGTATTCACTTACCTCTTGCTTGCTGATACTTCGGGGCTTTCACAGTTCTTTTCTATAGGCATGTTTTGGGGTGAAAGATGCAACCCCTTGTTTACATTGAACATGTTAACCCTTGTGCATTTGTCTCAGAGCTCATATATTAAGATCATATTGGTTTTTATGTGTTTTCTCCTCTTCTGGTTCTTTTATGCACAGCTGCTTGGCCCATTATCATCTGGTCACTAATTGCTGCCTGAATTAACCCCTTCTTTGCTGGACATGGCCTGTAAACTCCACTATGAAATGCAAACTTGCTTCCTTCAAGGGCACTTCTGCATGTAAATATGAAGCTTTCCAAAATTTAAATCAGCAAATAATCCTCAGAAAGAATGCACATGATTTTTTTCCTGTTATTCATCTGAGAACCCCTCGTATAAGCTTGTACACCTTTCAGATGAATTGCAGACTCTTTACACTTACCAATGCTTACTGGGTCACTTTTTATGTGGTGCAGAACTCACCAGTGCGTATTTTCTGTTTTAGAAATTCTATTTCTCTATCATTTGGTCTCCAATTTCTTGCCTCTGACAAAAAAAAACCCACCCTCTTTTCACTAAACTGTCAATCCTCTTTCAGTTTTATTCTTTTAGAAACATAAATACAAATTTTTTTATAAACTGGATTTTATCATACCCAATTTATATTTCCAATTCTTCTGGGTCTACTGATGTCAATAAAAACCCTCTGTTTAGGATTATTTACAAATATTTGTGACAATGATACTCAGATACCATATAACGGACGGTGAAAGCGATATTAAAATTGCTACATGCAATCCCTATGTAATTCCAGTCTCCTTTCTACATGGTCTACCAAACAGGGTGGAGTTTAAGCGATGGCATTCAGTGCAACTGAGCTGAACTGCTTTCATATGTATCTTGTTCCAGTGCAGCAAACGTGTAGTTTCTTTAGCAACTGTTAAATTGGAGGTTTTATTGTACTACGGGAAGATTCATGCTCTGTAATAATTTTATGTCAGGAAATGCAGCTGAAAAATGAGCCCAGGAAAAGTAGTGAAGTGTCAGGTCCAGATGCAGCACAGATGTGCAGCTCGGCACCAGGACAGAATCCGAGGATGCAGCAATCCATCCGCATTGTACTGTGCTGCATTTTTCAGCAAGTTACGTCACTTTGGTGTAGTTTCTCTGTCTGTAAAGACAAACAATAGGCCAGCACTCCTTTGTCAAGCACTTTTTCTGCCATAGAAAGTAGTATGTCAAAGCATAGTCTTAATAAATAATCACAAGTAACTATTAATGATTTATTCTATTGTAATTTAATGAAGTCTAATTATATTTGTAGCTATTATTAGTTTGTTGTTAAAACATTTGCAAAGAGTGCTGACATATTTCTAACAAATATGTTTACCATTTTGTTATCATCATATGACTATTGTTTGGTGGACAACACACTGTTTTCTGCTCACCATATCATAGTATTTTTGTATTCTGACATTTTTCTTTACAATGTTAATTTAATTTACATATAGGCATTAATGCTAAACCTGCACTTAAAGTCCACAGGATAGGCACTGATTAAGGGAGCGCATTATCATGGTGTTCACTAGTTAGAGAGTTGGTTTCTCAGCAAGTTCTCAAAAAAGTAGTATCAAGATGGTTAAAAGGCAAGTATTAGCTAGCGTCACACCCAAGTACCTTGTAAACCTTTTTTATTCTCCAGGAACAAAATTCCAGCTTCCCAAAGCACAGGGAGTGGCAGAGATTTGAGCAGTTGCCCCGCTGCATTTTTCACTCACATGATATCATATGAACACATATTATCATGTGTTTCAGTCACATATGAATGTTATCATGAGAAAGCTTTTTCTATTTAACACTGAATAACAAGGTCACTATATTGTGCCTAGCTAAGAGACAGTAGAGTGGTGAAACAAAGAACTGTTAACTTCTGACTACAATTCTAAGATATGCATAGTCTCATTTCTGAAATATTTAAAGTTTATTCTGTTGAGAGATTCATTCTCCAAAGTAGCTCAATTTGCCACTCAAAGTATGTGGTTATCTATAAGAGACTTTTCAGAACAGCTTAAGGAAGGATTATTTTAACATTAAAAGACTGCAATTTGGGGGATGTGAAAATTACAATCTGTTTTAGAAATAAAAGTAATTACAGTTTACTGTAAGCTAAAAGCAAAACTAGAAGCAAATAACATAGAATGGTATTTCCAAATTTTTCTAAAGAAAAAAAAAATCAACAAATTATAGGTAATCTTTTTATGTAACCAAATATAAAATCTTAATACTCCAGTGCTTCATCCACGAAAATTTTTAAAAGCCTTCCAGAAGTGGGTGGGCAACTGTAATTACCTCCCCCTTGAAAAGAGAATACAAACTTTAGTGCTTAGCCTTCCCAGAACTGGAGCTTTGGACCATAGAGGAGAAAGGAAAGTCCTCCTATTACAAAAAAAAATACATTTTTCTCTGGCAAAAAAAAAGTACCTTGTAAATGTATTTTGGGGGTTTAGCTATGACAGAAATAAAGGCCAAAGTACATCAAAACCCCATATCCTTACACATTCTAAAATGTAACATAATTCTGATATTAACGGAGTTTTGCAGAATCTGATTTATACCAGCACTAAGACATAAAACATGTTTGGGGAATTGCGACTGGGATTGTTTATTTTGGAGAAGAGGAGGCTGCAGGGAGATCTTATCACTCTTTACAACTACCTGAAAGGAGGTTGTTATGAGGTGGATGCTGGCCTCTTCACTCAAGCAAATAACGGCAGGACTAGAGGAAATGGCCTGAATTTGCACCAGGGGAGGCTTAGATTAGATATTAGGGAGAATTTCTTTACTGAAAGAGTAGTCAAGCACTGCAACAGTCTGCCCAGGGAGGTGGCAAAGTTCGTCATCTCTGGAGGTATTCAAAAGATGTGTAGATGAGGCACTTCAGGACATGATCTAGTGGGATGATGTGGTGCTTTTTTTGTGGTTTGTGCATTTTTTGGAGGTTTTTTTTGGTGTGGGTTTTTTTTATTGTTTGGGGTTTTTTCTGGGTTGACAGTTGGACGCAGTGATTTTAGAGATCTTTTCCAACCATGACAATTCTATGATTCTGTGATTTGTAATTAAACAGCTGGAAAGCTTGCAGGATTTGGGATGACAAAGGGAACATATTTGTAAAGTGGAACAATAAAACGCTTGACATTAATGAAATTTTCCTATTCAAAATAGTGCAAACAGTAATTGAATATTGTGTGAACTACACCATTGACACTTTTAAGGGTGTGTGGTAATCACCAGCAATTTTTTCTTCCTATAAGAAGCATTAATGTATTAAAATTACTAGTTTTCTTTGTTGAGCAGAGTCTTTGTGATGATAGAACTATATTTGACCATTTCATTGAATACACATAGAAAAGACTTTTTAAATTCTGTTTGACATAGAAACTATAAAACAAATTCCCTTATTGTATGGAGAAGACAGGATTTTCAGCTGCTATCCAAAGCTGCAGTTCCTTCAATCTTCTGGGTTTAATAACATACTGAATGGAGATTCTTCAGTGAAGTGTTTCATCCAACCAAAGCCAGGCAAACTCACTGAAACACAAGCCACATCTTACTACTCCTACTTCTCCCTCTTCTCATGCCAGCAGCAAAAAGTGACTTTTCTTCATGATAACTCTATTTTATGGAAAAGGCCACCTTCTGAACATTTTGCCATTTTCTAAATAGATATATCAGTATTTTAGCTGTGTCTTTGGGAGACTCATCTCCCACTGTGCCAAGCAGTGGAAGGCAGGAAGGGACCAGAAGCCTTTCTCAGGAGAGAAACCAAGCCCTGTTACCAGGAGGTGAAACTGTAGCTTAGTCGTCTGTTGAGTATTGATTGATGAAAAGCTACTGATGGTGGCAGTGAGAAATGGGAGGGATTTCCCATTGATTTCTCACTTCCTCAAAATGAAACAGCAGTTGCCACTACAGTAAGCAAGAAGCTGAAAAGAGAAAAATAGAATTATTTCTGTCTTAGAAATTGCTACATTTCAAAACCTTATCTTTCATCCTTTTAGATCATTTTCAAAGCAACTTTTTCTTCATACTTTCCCCCCATCCCTCATTTTGACAGCATTGCTGTGATCTTCCAGAGGTAGGAAGCAGATTATTTTAGTTTTGGTTCTATCTGGTTTTCAAACTCAAGTCCCTGAATTTCAGAGGATATTTACCCTCATAACTCCAATAGATCTTAAACAGCCATTCTGGGTCCTCTGCATCTCCAAAAATCAGACATTAAAGCCCTTCCCATATGCAGAATATATGTACATAAGCAGAGTGAAAGAACTTCACAAAGCCTGCATGCCCAGCTTCCTGCTGGTTTGAAATGCTGGGAGTAGTGCTGTTCCTGCAAACAGATTTGAATCAAGGCAGTCCCTGTGAGAAGAGGACAAGGAAGCAAACAGCACAGGCCAGACAGTAGTATGGTGCGTGCCTCACTGCTAGAAGGCACTGGTTGCTACAAGTGATGCACACAAAGCACAAGAGCACACAAGAAAACACTGTTTTGTATTGTTTTTTCCATCCTATGTCACCTTGTTTCCTCCTTCATTAGGACATGTGAACGCTGATTTCCTCATATCATTCCTGGGTTTTACGCTTACTGCACCAAACAATCTCAGTCTCAGCCTCTGTTCCTTGGCTTCCCTTCTGTCCTTCATTCTGGTCTATGACTAGGAAGCTCTGAACTGCTTCCATCCTCACTGTTACCCACTCTTTGCTTTCCAAACTTCAGCTTTTATATGCACATTCCCACATATCTACCCAGCTACTCACGCCTTCTGCCCCACACCCCCCCAACACCCCACATCTCTCCCATGAAACTTCCTTTCTCTTACACTCCCTTGTGGCTTTGAGCTGAAACACTCCTTCGAATCCCAATTGTTTCTAGTGAAAAGAGCACTGAAAGCAGAGAGATATGGCAACACTTCTGGCCCAAAGGAGTCAGGAACATGCATTATAAAGAAGGTAATTTTTTTTACTCTGTCCCAAGTTGTTCTGAATTGCCAGACATTTTTATGGATATAGGCAAATTATGAGTTTTCCATCAGTCTTGTTCTTATGAAGGACTCAACAATTTTGTCTTAAATTTTCAAATTAGTAAATTCTGTCATCTAGCATGAAAGACTTCACCCCTTCTGTAAATAAAAGCAAAGCATTACATTGCATTACAGGCAATGATACTAGTATTACAGGCACAGATATAATAAACTGAACTCCCAGACCAGTCAAGGATTTCTTAGGAAAACCACAGAGAGAACATTTCTGGAGAAATACAACCTCTTTGACTTTCAGGCCAGGAAGCCACTATGAAGAACTATATTAGAAGTATGTGAAGACATACTACTTAAGAAGAAAAAAAAAAAAAAAAAAGCTGCTTTAAAAAAAATCATTATCCTAACTGGGGAGATTTGGATTTCTGTCACTTGTTGGCCCAGGCATAGCCATTTGTAGTTTCATGAGACTGAAAGAAAGCTTACCTACCTTGATTTGAAAACCAGCTGGGCAGCAGTCCTCAAGCACTTTGTCAGCCCTTCCTCCTGCTTCAGCTTCCCTTTTCCCTTCTACATCACGGGCAGATTTCCAAGCACAACTAGCTCCTCTTTTTTTTATCCTGAAGCTCATCAACAAATCAGGCAAAGTTTATAAAGCCTTACAGTTAAGATTACCACCCGAGAATTAGTCTGCACAGCTCTGAACCCATGACATTAATTTCTGTCTAGGTCATTAGTCTAAATCCATCTCTGCTTACTGGTTGGTTTTTCAAATATTTATATTTTTTTAATTCCTTTGCTCTCCATTGCCTGCAAACTTGAACTGTTATGATGAACAGTTGCTAATAAAATAGGGACGTCATCTTCAAGCATATTTTTAGCCACTTGGACAGCCCTATTTTAGCTCCATAACTTTGTAAGAGGCATCGCAAACATGCTTTGTCCCCACCTTCTTCCACAAAGTCTCAGACAGCTAAATATTATGATTTGGACCCCTAAGAGCCATACTACCTCTCCATTTCTGCTGGACAGTCCCCAACAGTGTTTTCTATTGTCCATTCAGCTAATCCATATTCTCAAGACAGCCAGACCTAGCTAGTAGCACCAGAGAAGTATTATTCTAAATATCTGTAATACCAAACAACATCAAAACGACTAGACATTGATATTATTATGATAACCTCAGCACTAGTCTAGCATTTCTCTGTGCAGCCTGGCTTAGACTAATCTCCAAGAAAAGCTCTAAGGCATTCTTACTCCATCATCTGCAGGATTCCCTCATTTACACTGATGGCCATAGTACTTCCGCGATAAAAATGATTGCACCCTGCTTCACAAACACCTGCGCCTGTCTGGTTTGTCTGCTGCTACCTTTTTGTCCTTGTGTTATTACTACTTCTTGCAGCTCCACATCCCCTACCATGATCCAGCAGTATCTATCTATACCCTTGTGGTCATACACCTGACATAGGCTTGCTATTTCATAGGATGCTTTAAGGTTGACCAAAACCTTTCTGCTCTTTTTCCTTCCTACACAAGAGCATACTTACTGCCCCCACAGCAGCTCCAGAAAAAACATCTAAAAGGGGTATGAAGCATATTCAAGCATCTACAGAAGTCTAAAAGACTCTGCAGTCTTACACAAGAAAGTGAACTGTATCTTGGTGTCTGCTGAACTCCACACAATGCTGGAAAGGTTTAATCACACCCTGGCTAGAGGTGAGGTGGACAGAGCAGGAGGAGGCTGCCAGGGCTGAGGGACAGGAAGTGGTAGAAGTGCAAAAGTGGGGACACATTTGTTCAGCAGCCCTACACAACCCAGCTGACACCAGGGCTCCCTGCAGGGCATGGAGTTGAAACTGCTGGGTGAAGAACAGGGCTGTCCACAGAGATTTCTCTGCAGATAAGTGATCCAGGAAAGATCAAAGTGAGGAAGATAATGTTAATGACAGCAAATTTAACAGAGCATGAAGAAGCTAAGTGAAAACAACAAATCACTTCAAAGAAAGGTCTGAGAGTTGTCTGCCAGTACAGTATTTCTGCTTGTCTTTTGGGATGCCTGTTGGGTTGTGAGTCTCTGACCACTCCTAAGGGCAAGAAGTCAACCAGAGCTGCTGGCCCATATAAATTTAAACTGCAACTTTATAATTTATACTGCATATTTTTTACACTATTACTGAACTATGAAGGATGCACAGAGGAAATGCTTTTAAATTCTCATCTTAGGGGTCTTTATGTCTTCACTGTGCCACCTTGAGTCCAAGAGGAGTCTGGCCCTCAATCAAAGCACAGGTTACAAACAGCAGACATACCCTGATGGGATCAGAGGTGGCTCTTGAATGTGCCTGGATTTACAGCCACATTTGCAAGGCTCTCCTTAACACCCTGCCACAGCCCACAGAGCCATTACAATCATGCTCCCCCCTCACAGTAAGAAAACATGACCAGAAGGGGAAAGGGCTGAGTCAGCTCTGCTGGCGTGATGCTGCCTTCATAGCAACACTGGGGAAGGTCTTCCAGCACCTCCCAGCTGCCACCGCATATTTGTTTTGTAATCAGAGCTCCCAGTGCATGGTCTGACGAGCAGTACAGCATCCCAGGCAGACAAGGTCATGGCTGAGGAGGGGACTTGGCAGCCGCTGGGGAGACAGACGGAACACACCAACGCAAGCACATCCCAGACAGGTCGCCCAGCCCCAGGCAGCCCTCAGTAGTGGGCTCTGCTGCCTCTAGGGCAGAGGTTGGCTGCACTGCCTGGCAGGAACGATTGACCCCAGCAGACAGCATCCTCATTTTGGAAGGAGAAACTAAGCTTATTCTTTTGGAATGAATTCAGATCTCTTAATCAGTGCCCTAAAGAGTATTTGTCACTACTAAGGTGTGGCAACAGGAATATTTTGTAGATCAAGGTTCTTTTTTTCAGATTAAATTGCATTCAGTGCCCTATTTAACAATAATAACAAATAGCATGTTTGGCTTATAATCAAGCACATACCCTCCCCACCCAACACATGAACATGTCTTTTCCAAAATAAAAAAAAAAAAGGTGAAATAGCTGTATATTTCATTTATACATACCTGTGTACGTATAACATATCCAGGGGCCTAATTCTATTCAATTCCCAGCTTGGTTGACTTTCTGCTCTCCATTCCTATCTTCAGCATTACTGAAAGTCATCTGACAGTTGGTTTCCCTACCTGGGACCTCTTGGAAGTTATAAGTTAGGATCCCATTTGCTCACACCACAATCTTCTTTTTCTTATTTCTCCTACTTACCAAAAGTTTAAGTAATCACAGGGGAAAAAAAAATTTAAAAACATCTCAACCGTTTTATTTATTCTGTTCTGAAAAAGTGTTGTCTCACAGCTCATTAGCTGACATTAAAACTGTCAGAGAAGTTACCTATTTTGTTCAAGCAAATTGTCTTGTTTTGTAAGTCTTTCATTTCTGACTCAGTGATTTTTGACTTATTATGAGTACAGTCTAATAAATTCATCCTCCTTTTCTTCCAGAAAAGCATTGCCATAGAGGATTCTTACTTGTTTTGACAGAAGAACAAAGTAATCTGAAATCTTCCATTTGAAAAGGATTATGCCAGAACATTCTTTCCAATTTTTATTCTGGCTAATTATTGTTTTTTTTTTTATTTTCCACTTAATTGAGGGGTTTTTTTTAATTTAAAATCTACTCTTACTTGGGTCGTCTATGCTTCCCCTCCCCTGAACCATAACAATGTGCAAAACAATCCAGTAACTGAACAGTCCTAGGAAAATGAGGATGATGCGCACATAATTCATGGAAAGAAAATGGGGAAAAGCAAGCAAACTGCTTTATACAGTAATAATAAACTCTAGAGCAATATAAGTTGAAGAGTAATTTAATGTGATCTGTCTTTACGCTTCTTAATTCTAATTCAGCAAAGCATGGTTCTAATGTGTGTTTGAAGAGTGTATTTCAACAATATGCTCTATAGACAAAAATTCAGCTGCTTCATAAAATTAGAACGCTCATTTTTCTATTTACATTGTGGTTCTATTATTGCAGTATATATGGTGTGTAAATTTCATTTCAATATCCATGATTTCAACATTTCAATTTTAAAGTTATGCATTTTTTTAAACACTGCCAATGTGAAATTATGAAGTTGTTTTCATTGGCGTTGGTTCAGCTATTATTTGGAAAAAAAATCTAGCACTGTAACTGTACCATTCCATGATTTCACACATATTTTTTTAATATATATTCTGTTGATAAATCAAGAATCCTTTACCATAATAAAAGAGTAATTATGAACAGACAGCAAACTCTTAATCTCGCACCTTTTATTCATACAACCAACCTAGTAAAAATAATCTACTGAAAGAGAGGTTTCTGTTCTGTGACACAGCCACACTCTCAAATTTCTATCAGATCTGTCTTGCATCTTGGTATAAAACATCTAAAATAAAAGTTAAAAACATTCATAAGCCTGTTCTTTTTTTTTTCAAAAGGAAAACCAAGTTCAATGCTGCATGAAACAAACCTTGAAAAAAGACTGAAAGGCAGTTTAAACTTTGTTCAGGGGTTAACTAAATTACATAGGTCAAAAATCACACGAACTTTGTTCATGCCAAACTGCTATTTTTTTATTTTTTTTTTAATTTGTTTTGGCTAAATGAACAAAGATGTCAATACTCTTTCAAAAGTAAAGCAAATACAGGGAATATTAATAGTCAGCTAAGAGGTCATATTCTCTGATGAAAAAAATACATTATCCACTGTTGGGAAAAAAAAAAAGCAGGGGGGGCCATTAGGAAACCATTACTCTCCTTCTATACTTTTTCTGGTTTAACATGTAAGATAGTAATCCAGCTTTATGTGGAGACTTGCCTCCTCTGAAGTAATTTGGAGAACTTTGCTGGTGGCTTCTGTGGGGCTGGAATTTCACTGCTGGTGCCATGGCAGGTGATTTTAAGGGTATCATTAGGAAGTGATTAGGAAAGCATCTCAGAACCATAAAAATATCCATACTTAGTTTATGGCTAGCATTCTCAGAGATTATTTTCTGCAGTTATTAATGTATTATCTGGGATGAGTGGATCTAATTTTGTAATGCATTTATTTAACTTGCAAAATAACGTAAAATATACTTTGTACAATATTTATTAATGTGGATGAAGGAAACACCCAAGTTTAGCAATAACTCAAGCAGAAATGAAGTGCCTATAGAACTAGCAAAAAAAGCTGAAAATACTAATTCTTTGTGAAAGAATACAAGATTATTACAACCTTTTGTACACTCTGAATTCCCCTCCAACATATCGTGCATTAAAATATTTACATTTCAACCTGTTACTTTACTTTTAAATTGTGGTGCTTTCCTAAGTTTAAGTCTATACAATATTATCTGTTTCCTTTATTCCAGTTTTAAACTTTACCTAAAAAACAATGTTACATTATAAAACAAGAAAGGGAAATTATTTAGATCCAGGTTGATTTTAATAGGAGCACAAGAATGTAAGATTTACCGTATTTCCTCAAACAAGCAATTTTCCAAAAGCTTGTTTGTTTTGGGCTGCTTTAAACAAGTCACTGAAAAATGATTCTTTGGAAGCAAGTGAAATAAATGCAACCTATAATGCTCTGAGTCCCTAGCCAGATACCAAAATTACTACACTTGCTTGAACAACTCTCACTTTTCTTAAAATAGTGTGCTCAGTTTTAGTGAGTGAGTTATCATTTGCTGCAATATTGTAGAAAATCCACAAATGGCCAGACATAAATAAGTGTTCTTTACTGTTCTGTACACCATATAAAATATATAATGGGAAGAGACAACTAAAAAACACAGAATCATGTTTGAGTGGGCTATTAAAACAGATTTATTGTTCAAACTTCTTTGAAAAGAAAATAGTGAAGTTTAACACTCACAAAAGGTGATAGACAAGCAGCTTTCATGATGAAGAGGTAGTTCTGGACATACCATCATTACTTTTCTGAAAAGAAGGACTTTACTAAAGAAAGACTATAGTAAAGAAAGTACTTCAATTATTTTCTATAGTGGATAAGCATTTAAAAATAGCTTATTAACTCAGAAGAACTGCCACTATTTGGCCCATGGATGAGTTGCCCAAGGAATACAGCAGCTAGAAGAAAGATTTTGAAGGCATCATGACCAAGGGCAACATATAATTTTACCAAATCTATCTAGATCAGGCACATGACTGGATCCTGTGAAAGAGCCTTTGCTGAAAAAGCATAACTTTGTTTTGGCACAAGAGGAGACTAAGAAAAATGACAGAAGAAAAAAATCCCTTGTTCTAAAATTGTGATAGTTCTCTAACTTCCAGCTATCTGTCTTGAAGTTGAAGTCCTAATGTGTAAAAATGCAGAGGGAGTCCCATTTTGCAAGAGGAACCGCAGCAAGACAACCTCTACTTTATTTCATCCCTGTTACCCAGACATAAAGCACAAGGAATGTCAGTGAAGCTGACATTCATTAGCAAATACTTCCCAAAACTGTGGACTTCAGTAGGTCTGTGCCTTTAAGTGCCTCCGCAATGAAACTGGAGGGCTATACACTGTTGACATATTGCCTATCATTTTCATAACTGAAGTGGTATGCTGCCCAGGGATTTTCTGGTTTCCTATCTCTAGGCTGCTGCCTTTACTCTATTCACCTCAGTCTCCATACTGAAACACTAAAAATATCAGCCCAAGTCAGTATAAGAGAACAGAAATAAATGTGTTTTCTATGCACGTCTAGCAAATAGACGTGCAAAGAAAATTTTGCTTTATCTCTTTACAAAATATGCGTTTCAGCAAAAAAGTTGTAAGTTTCTTCATGAGTGTTGCTCTGGTGCCCTTGCCTAGTCTTTGAGGCAGACACAGGGGCAGTAGTGGTGCTGATGAGAGTGAATCAGCCTTTCAAGACGTGTAATGATTTCATAGTCAGGAAGAGCCAGGCTGGCAATATTGAGGCCCAGCATCCGTGAGACCACCTCTCGGAAATCTGCCAGCTGCAAGGGGAAACAAAAAGGAATTACTAATAAATTAAATACCAAGCAAAGGAGATGCCTGGAAAAACATATATATATATTCATACATACAAAACACAAACATTTGTATTAGCAGTGCAAAATAGAGGAATTTCTGCTGTTGCTCACTACAGAGCACTAAAGAGTATGGAAACAGCACTTTGGGGTGTACCTCAGATAACAAAAGCAGCCCTCTGCAAAGATCCAGTCTTTGGACGAATTAAACCCCTAGAAGATGTCTATACAGCAAACCCAACTGATCTCCTGGGAGCTCATTAGGGTCTGCGCTTTGCATCAAATTTTTTGCTCTCATATCTTTGCTGTTGCAAAGCTTTTCAACTTAATTACAGCAACTCTGAGGAAACCAAGCTGCACTACAACCATGTATCATATGCAACCAAAATAATTTTGATGCACTGATGTAGTCTATCGGTCTGGCAGGATTTTGTCAGAGGGAACAGATACGAATTAAAACATATACACAATAATCTCACTCTGTTTCTGATGGGAAAAGCAGGTCATATCTATACTGAATGGACGATAAATATGTTAAGAATTCAACAACTTTCATCGACAAATAACCCAAACGTCAAAGTACACAGAGGCCTTAAAGAAGTCCTTTAAGCCACTCATTTATGTGAATTTTAAACTGAGGATTTTTTTTTCTTTTTTTAATGAAAAACAACAGACAAAACCCAACTTTTCTGACTGTTATGTTGTGGCATATAAAGTACAGTGCAGATAAAATTATAATTCAGTAAAATACAGAAAAAGGGTCGACGATAAAGAGAGAAATTCTCCACGTAAACCGACAAAGAGAACCATCACTCTTGGAGGCAAAAATGCCCCACCAGAAGACATCATTCTGAATTTGTACAAAATCCAAACAAAAACAACAAACAATACATGCTGGACAACCTTTAGAACGCTATTGCATGTCTCCCATGGAGCAAGATGCATGCTTATACTCTTAAGTGGATACAGTGCTGTAGGCACATCACGAACAACCTTACAAAAACTTGCACTAAAGCATATAAGACCTAGGAAAAAAAGTTAGACAAGAAATTTATTTCAGCTTTAAAAACAATGCCAAGGAGGTATTAAGAACACAGCAGTTCTGTTGAAATATTAGAAGCTAATAGAAGTACCACCTAACTCTCTGTTTAAGGCTTTCTTCAATAGCAGTTAATATTTCTAAGATAGTCACAATTTGAAGTAAAGGAGAAAAAGAATAAAAGATAAGCATCACTGAAGACTCAAAACTAAAGATTTGCTACAGCCATAAGAACTCATGATACATTTTTTTTGCACCTTCCATCCAGTGAGTAAAATTATCTGAAGTAAAAGAGTGGAAATGAATGCAATTCAGAGCATTAACTCAAGACATTAGGAGAGAGGAGAGCAGAAGGGAAAAACAGATATTTTGTTCTCACACTGTACCTACAGAAAAATAGTAGGGGTCTTACTGCATTAGAATGAAGAAAAAAAAAAAAAGGAGGGGTAGGGGGGAAGACAACTAAGACTGGAAAAAAAATCCTTATAATAAAACCATTAAAACCTCAACTAAAACACTGACGTTTATATTCTTACTCCAAGTATTATTGCAAATAAGTACTTGAGTTAAACTGATATAAAAATAAAATACATAAGATTTTAATCTGTAGTTGACAGCAGTGGTCATATATAGATGTTAAAAGGATGTTCACAGGGACTGATGTCATCAGTCATTATATATACCCTTTATCTAGTCTTATTAAAATGAATGTTAGTTATGCTGATATTTATTTACATTCAGAAATATGCAATAATGACATATGAAGTCAGGAAAGTTTGCTGTTCACCCCGCAAACAGAGGGAATCCAGTATAGTTATTGGTAAACTTACACTTACTTTTGTAAAATTTCAATATATCCAACTAATTCCTCACTCTATTTCCATTCTAGTAATCTCTACTTTTTTGACTCTTCACATACAGCTTCACTTGTCTATTAATCCTAGAGCAGACTGGCAGTGTTACTACACCCTGCTTACAGGGCTTCATTCCTAAAAAAAAAATTCTAAAAAAACCCAAACAAACCAAAAAAAAAAAAAAAAACCAAAAAAAAAACCCCCCACAAAAAAAGGGGGAACAAAACAAAGAAACGCCGAAGCTAAATTTTCCTCTTCAACTTGGTAGGAATTACTAGTCTAAAGATCAAAGAACAATCAGAAACACTGTGTTAAATCCCAATTATGAGTTGATTTTAAATTATTTCAATCCAATCTTAATTTCTGACTTCACTTGGGTGTGTTCTGCCTTTCTTTATGATCACAAGACAAATCAATGTCTTAACCAGTTGGCAGTATTTCAGTTCTGCATACTTTCAATGTTGACGGCATGGAAAAACAGCCATGCAATATTATGATGTTATTTAACATTACACAGCGATTTCCACAGAAAGAAGATTATAACTGAAAAAAAATAAAAATGGAAATGCATATACAAGCGGTCAACCCGGCCACATCAACTACTCCACCAGGTAACAGCTATTTCAGTTTCTAGCACTTTTAAGATGCATACACACACAGAGGACATGTCTGTGCTTATATCCAGACTAAATATATGCGCATATGCTCAGAGATGTATTTAACATTGGCATTCACTACCTTTTACAGAGAGTGAGACAAGTCTGGTCTTGTTTAGCTTGCCCAAGAAGGAAGTACAAGTGAGTCCAAAGCAGGTGAAGAACTACACAGGGTTGGGGATAAGAAAGGAATTCTCCTTGGGTAATGGTTCAAAGTAGTCAGGAAAACTCCTCACATATTAATTAGTGAGAAAGTTTAAAACAAGTTATCTGATTTAGCAACAGTAGCTTTATTTTAAGAACAGATTTTAGCTAAGTAAACTGTGAAGATACAGGAGAGTATGAGATGAATATTACTGGCAATTCTTACATTCTTAAAATGACATTACAGCTAATCAGCACTGCACAACTACCAGGCACAGGTTTTATAAACAGCTTTGCCTCCAGTTTAGCAGACCTTTAAGATCATCAAGTCTAACCATTTACCTAACAATGCAAAGTCCGCCACTAAACCATAGCCCCAAATGCCACATCTGTATGTCTTTTAAGTACCTCCAGGGATGGTGACACCACCACTTCCCTGGGCAGTCTGTTCCAGTGCTTGACAACCCTTTCAGTGAAGAAATTTTTCCTAATATCTAATTTAAATCTCCTCCAGTGCAATTTGAGGCCATTTCCGTTTGTCCTATCACTTAGCCTTATTGTATCTCATACAATTGACAAGGAGAACATACAAGAGGTGGATGAGGAGAAATAAAAGGAAATGGATAAGAAGAAGTTGGCAGGTTTTATACCTAAGATATATGTAAAAAAACCCCGTACTTTAAAAAGATACTAGGATTTTAAAGCATTTTTATACTTCTCCAAAAGGTGACATAATATTTTGCAATGAACAAAGGAAACAACGTCTGTTTTTACTATTCATTCTCTCGCATACATAACCTGAATAAATTTGCCTCTCAGAATGACAACTATAACAAGTGAGAGTTAAAATTCCCTTGTTTTATAATGTTCACAGAAGTTTTCAGCACAGTTGGATAACTGCTCCAGGTATACGACATTCTTATATTCTCAGTGATAACTAGCACTTGTCAAATACCTACACACCTACCTGTCTCTCTCTTTTTCCTAATTCTTCAAAGGCTGTTTTAACCACCTTCATCTCACTGGTAACTGCTTCTAACATATTTTTGTGTTTTTCTTTATCTTCAGTAGCTTTACGCTCCTTTGAAAGAAGCTCGGATTTGACAGAGGTAAGTTGTTTCTCAGCCTTTTCTTTCATTCTTTCCAATTTGCCTTGAGACTTATTGAGTTCTTCTATTGTTCTGTTCTGATCCAAAGTTTTGATCTGCAATAACATGCTAAATTTGTCACACATGAAAAAATAATAAAAATATCAGGAGTAAACACTTAATGTGGTTTCTTATAGGTTCTTAATGAAATCACATGTACAGGTGAAGTGTAAAGTTATTAAAGGAGAATGGCCAATTTCAGCTCAATTAACAAAAATATTTTTGTTTCAAAGTCAATTAATTCTCTACAGGTTTTGTGAAAAGAGGTAACTGGACAGGCAAAAACCCACAGTGAGAGTTCACTTTCTGCTAGCCCGTGAAAAAATAGCATGAAAAAGAATTGCCAATTGCTTTGCGGATAAAAATCATTCAGTTAGAACATGTACCTACTTATCTATTTTACTCCATCAGCCACAAGACACAAATTCACATAGAATCAATTTTCCTTTCTTCCAGCAGTGGCAAGCTATCAGTGACTGCAATCTACTTGTATTCACCTGAGTTCAAGCAGGTAATTTATTACTGCTGCAATATAATAATACACAGGAACAATCATAATTTAGAATCTTGTCTGTTTTATGTGGTAAAACACTTCCCCCATACCTATCAGAATAGAACTTCTGTGGGCAATGTCTGGGAAAATATAAAATTACAGTCATATCAACAGGAAACAAAGGGATGTATAGATCGTACTTCTCTTCCATGAGCCTAAAAATTTACGTTGTGGCTTGCAGATGCTACTTAGTAATCAAGAAAAACTGCAAAACACACAAAACATTGTAATACTGTATTTGCTTTCCCCACCTAGATGGATTTGAGCAGGTTTCTGTGAACACATTTACTGTAAACGAACTCCAGCTGTATCAACTGGAATAGAAAAATAGCTAGAAGCATAAATGTAACCTTTTACCTCACCTTAAGCTCATTGGTTTCAGACAGCTTGGCTTTGAGATCAGTATTCATTTCCCTTGCCAGATGAAGCTGCTTCTGTAACCTCTCTATCATCTTATGTAATTTTTTGACTGCAAGATTGGCCTCATCCCTTTCCACAGCTAAGGCGGTCCTCGCTTGCTTCTCTTCTTCCAGCTGGGCTATTTTCTGCCGCAGAAGGTTCATGTGCAGCTCTTTGCTTTCAAGTTTTTCTTTCTGAGTCTTCAACTAGTTTTTCAAACACAGGGATATTTGAAAAAAAATATACACAAACAACAACAGTACTGACAGATTGTTTTGCAACTTTAATCCCTGTGTTGCATATTTAACCTGAACTCCTATTTTTCTCTTGGAAGCTCTGTAAAGCAGTATAAACATATACACACTAACTTCGTACCACTTACATTACCAATTCATTGGGCTTCTCTGTCTCTGAATTTGTGCACTGCCTTTTAGAAAGAATTTACATATAGACAGCATTCTGTTTGAACTTAAGTATTTGAGCATCATTCATAACATCTGAGATTGTCTGAAGTACAAGACACTAGTCAAATGCAAGAGATAGAGATTGACTGAGGAGACAGTAGTTTCAGTGATAGCAGTTTAAGATATTTCCATCTTTAATCAATTAATTAAGGGTAGTGCGCAAAGGAAAATCAACATACAGAAATAAGAAAGATTTCATCCACTGCTTCAATACAAGGTCCAGCAGCTTAGTTTTGTAATTTTGGTGCTCAGGGAGCCTCCTGTGTTTGGTTTACCTGAGTATTCATATACATACTATACTCCCTGACAGAGGCAGTAGCTTCCAGAAAAACTACAGTGATATTTTAAACTTTAAACAGATCTATTTCCAAGCCCCAAACCATTCTAAAACTAGAAGATTCCACTTTCTCGTAACAGGATGATAGAGGGGTGTCTGACCAAATTTGAAGATATTTCTTCCTATAGGAGCACAGTTCTTGCTGGAAATCTTGACAAAGAACAACTGATGTCCTACTAGTTTCTAGAGAAGTTTGCATAAGACACCTCCCTTCCCAGCAGATCCTTTTAGATTGAAATATTGACATTAGTTGTTTATAGAAGTATATTATATGTATTAAAACCCAGACATATACACACATATAAACATGCATAACGTCACACATTTAAGAAGGGAAAAGCAGCATCACACATTTAACCGACTAGTGGTTTTAGTCGTTTTAATGTGCAGTCTGCACAGTTTGCAAATGTTTACTGTCTTCTTTTTATGCAATGGCCATCTTTGAAAGTCCATGTATAAGTCTGAAGCTCCAGTTTGCTTCCTCTAGCAAGCCACTGAAGAAATACAACCATAACAATGGTCATCTTTCAAACAAACAGTAACTGTATATCTTTTTTTGCCTACCTTCTTTCTTAGGCTATACGCCATAGTCTTGTTTTCAATCACTGCATCACCTTCCATTTTCACTAACTGCTCTACTCGGGCTAGAATCGCATCCACATTCATATCAAATCCAACTTCTGCTGCTAGGCTATCCAGCTTCATCTTCTCATTAAGCTGCTCCAGAAATTTCAGATACTGAGATAAAATGTGGAAAAGTGGGTAAAATAATAATACTTCATTAAAAGTCCTGAAGTACAATCTAATAGCAAAACTGGTACCAGGGGTGTCATGGGTGAGATCTGACGGAGTCTGAAGAGATGCACAAATGTAACCATGGTCAGTCTTTTTCCCTTCTTTGGAACAGCAGGTTTTAGAGATAACAGTTATTGATTTGCAAATTGCTTTTAAAAATATTTTAATTGCATCTCTGTCTGGTTTACTGATGTGAACACATGCAGATATCAAATATTATTTACTTTGCTTTCTCCTTCTTTTGTCTTGCACTGCCTAGCTCTTTAAAAATTACGTTAGTTCCCTGGTCTCAACTAGCCTCTCTTGTAAAATTCAAAGCTCTCCTTCCCACTGAAAACTATTTGCCTCTGTTTTCTCTTACCTCTGTTGCAAGTCAATCTTTTCAAAGAACACAACAAAGGAAAAAAAAAAAAAAGGAAAAAAGAAAACAAGCAACAAATCAGTTCCATAACTATTTCTTGAAGTCAAGACGATAAAACATTGAAAGAAAAAGAGATTATTTCTCTATGCTTCTGGTTCAAAAAGTTAAAAACAGCAGCAGAAGAAAGAACTGAAGTTATTCATTAAGGGAAAAAAAAAATCACAACAAAATCTCTTTATTGCAGCAAAATCGAGAGAAAACTTAAGAAACTAAAATCATAGAATTGTTTTGGTTGAAAGAAACCTTCAAGATCGTCAAGTCCAACCATTAACCTAACACCGCAAAATCCACCGCTAAACCATGTCCCTAAGCACCTCATCTACATGTCTTTTAAATACCATCAGGGATGGGGACTCCACCACTTCCCTGGGCAGCCTGTTCTAGTGCTTCACAACCTTTTCAGTGAAGAAATTTTTTCCCAATACCCAATCTAAATCTCCTCTGGCACAACTCAAGGCCATTTCCTCTTGTTCTATTCACTTGTTATTTGCAAGACAAGACCAATGCCCACCTCACTACAACCTCCTTTCAGGTAGTTACAAAGAGCAGTAAGATCTCCCCCTCACCTTCCTCTTCTCCAGCTAAACAACTACAGTTCCCTCAGCCACTCCTCATAAGACTCCTGCTCTAGGCTCTTCACTGGGTTCATTGGCTGCCTTTGGACATACTCCAGCACCTCAATGTCCTTGTAGTGAGGGATCCAAAACTGAACATAGTATTAGAGGTGCAGCCTCACCAGTGCCAAGTATAGGGCAACAATGTCTTCCCCAGTCCTTCTGGCCAAACTATTTCTGATACAGACCAGGATGCTGTTGGCGTTCTTGGCCAACTTGGCACACTGCTGGCTCATACTCAGTTGGCTGTTGACCAACACAACCAGGTCCTTTTCTGTTGGGCAGCTTTGCACACCCCCTTCCCAAAGCCTATAGCATTGCAATGGGTTGTTGTAACCGAAGTGCAGGACCCGGCACTTGGCCTTATCGAATTTCATACCATTGGATGCCCATTGATCTAGCCTGTCCAGATCCCTCAGTAGAGCCTCCCTACTCTCAAGCAGATCAACACACCTGCCTAACGTGGCATCATCTGCAAACTTACTGAGGGTGCCCTTGATCCCCTCATCCAGATCACTGAAAAAGATATTAAAGAGAACAGCCCCCAATACTAAGCCCTGGGGAACACCACTCATGACTGGCTGCCAATCGGATTTAACTCCATTCACCACAACTCTTTGGACCTGGTCATCTAGCGAATTTTTTATCCAGCAAAGCGTACTCCTGTTCAAGCCATGAGCAGCCAGTTTCTCCAGGAGAATGCTGTGGGAAGTGGTGTCAAAGGCTTTACTAAAGTCCAGATAAACAACATCCACAGCCTTTCCCTCATCCACTAAGTGGGTCACCTTGTCATAGAAGGAGATCAGGTTTAGAGAAGAAGCACAGAGGGAAAAACAGCTTCATTTTCTGGTTTGCTCCCAATGTGATGTATGTTTCATTCATAAAAGTTATTGTATCATTGACTAACCCAAAACAGCACCAAATTCTTCCTTCTTTGCAAACTCAACTTTTGAAGCATTGATCTTGGCCAAGTAACATGCTACAGTTTTGTCTGGTTTATCCATATTGGATGGCTGGATTAGCTTTCTAGCTGTTACTATGTAATTTTTCAAAATCTTAACATGCAGATGTGTTACAGGCTAACAGTGTGTTCACTTATACAACTAACAAAAAAATTCTAGGAGCCTTGATGGTCTAAGGATATAAGAGAATCAAGGACAGCAGGATCTTGACAGACCGCAGACCAGATGATATATAAAAGAAAGACAGAGAGATCAGAGAAAACTTTGAGATCAGAGAACCCTTTAAGGACCGCTCATGTATTTACGGAGACTTCTTTTAATCTCTTGGGTTTTTATGCCCACATTAAACGGACTTCAAACTCTAAAGCTTAGCTGCTTTTTCCAACTAAAACTGTCGATCAAAGATAAGATATTACTACTCCCTATATGCTGCCTGACTTTGCCAATTCATACTACTTGTAGTACTCTGAGTAATACTCTAGCTGATCAATATAATATGATTGGCTGTTGCCATCAGTTACTTTAATGCAAAAGAAAACAATGCATGTAACTACGTTTTGTTTCTCAAGCTTCAAACCATCTTGCATCAGTTCTACAGACAGTAATTCATCTTCCAAGTGTTTCAGTTGATCCTGGAAAGTCTCAGAACATTTTTCAGCTTTCCTGCTCCTCTCCAGAGCTTCTTGGTACAATCTGGTCTGATTTTCCAAAGCTTCGGTCAGTTCAGCGATTTGGGTTTCAAGCTGAGATACAATCTAGGGAGCAAGCAAACCAACGATGGGGTGAGGTGGGTGTGGAAATGTTAGAAAGATCAAATGTATAAAAGATGCATTCTGAAATTATTTCTCAAAAAAAGAGTAAAATATCTATCTTTAAAATACATGCATTAAAAGACAAAAAAAACCCTACAAAAATCTGCTCTAATCACCAGGAGAAAACAGCAGAAGTGATGACATGCAAGACACCTAAAAAATAAGGTTTCTGCTGTAAAAAGTTAATGCAAACTAATTTAGATACAATTTTTCCAAAAGTGTTAGCAAACCAGCAATTCCTGGAGTCAACTGACACTTTTTAAAGTAAGCCAATAAAATCACTAGTCTGACAAATAGCTGAGTGGAAGAAGTAGAGAAGTGATTTAGAAAATACATGTAACATGTAGGTGAGAATGGAGATATGGGTAACTAGGTATCAGAGGAGTGCTTCCCAATTCTTAAATGGTGTTTAAATAAAAGATTTTGCTAAAATAATAATTTCTGTAATCTAGCCAAAGCCCAAGGCTAAAAGGATTAAAATCTCATAAAAAGAAACAACTAACAATTCTGAAAACACTTCTACCTCTACACTCTTAACTCTGCAACACCTACATATAATGGAATGAATTTTAAGTGGTAAACTACTTGTAATTTAAATGCTTGAAATCATCTGATTAGACCACTGCCAAATACTGAAAGACAGTTCTATCCAAAAAGTTGTTTGCTTTCCTCTTTCCTTCTCTTCTCTGTCATATTATTTGGTTACATAATTATGCTGCTTTTGTAACTCAGTGTTCAAACACCCATCTCCCAGCAGTCCCTTCACTTTAAGCATCTGTTTGCCTCCTGGTAATAAAATGAACAATAAGCACCAAAAACTCCCTTAATTTTAATGGCACAGAAAGATTTCCAACTTAGACTGCAACTAAATAGAAACAGCAGTTTGCACCCAACATGCCTAAAAATCACTGAGAAGTTACTGCTGCTGATACAGTGGTAGGAAACGCTAAACAATCATAAAAATGCAAGGACCCACACACATATTTTATGCTTTTCTGCATCACATATCACTCATCAGGGGAAAAAAAAAGCTCTCAGGAACTTGTGCCCCTGGAGACAGCCTGCTGCTGGAGAACCAACGCCTCTTTATTGGGCTGCAGAGTGGTTCTGGGTGCAGCCCAGTCACATGGGACTTTTACAGGCTTCAAACATCCATAAACATGAGAAGGTGAGGGATCATACCACAGAAAGTGAGACCAAAGAACCACCAATCTGTCAATTTATCTTCCAGAGCATCCTGGAGTAACCTTCATCCTTGGCATAGGGGCAATCAATGATTTAGGAATTTCCTAAAATAGAGTTATATCCTTATTACCCAGCCATGCCTATACCCAGTGACTTACAAAGACTGCGTTTTTGGCCTTGCAGTTCTGATCTCCACCACTGCCTGTGCCAATGACTTGTGCAGCTTGATTAGCCAGCCTGCAAGAAAACACTTCTTGTTTTTTGTTTTAATGTGGCTACCGGATCATTTCAAACAAAGACCTTTTATTTCTTGTGGTACAAGAAGTTGCAAATACTCATTTCCAGAGCTGCTCCCACCGTGGGGACAGCAGAGTTCACCCTTGCAACAACTAAATAACCCTCAGTAAAAATCTTCCTGAACTCTACTTTTCTCTTGTACTAAGCTTTTTTTTTCTTCTGCTAAGAAGAGGACACATGCAAGGATCAGGCCCAGCCTCACAGTACACCAGAACAAAATGCAGGCTCCACTGTGCAGTCAGTAAGGCATTTCCCTCAACAGCCTAAAAGTCACAGAGCCAGGCACACAGTGGATTTAGGATGAGTGCAAAAGAGCAGCGTGTAGGGTCAAGTTACAACTTTCTTCACATCATAGTGGTAATGTTTTTTCCTCTTTTCCAATGTAACAAATATTCTCATCTTCTTTGTATTATCTTGACAATCAGTAAGCTATACCGTTCTGGCTTGGTAAGATGATGATTAAGCGACTTGAACATCTCGCCTATGAGGAAATGCTGAGAGAACTGGAGCTGTTTAGTCTCGCAAAGAGAAGGATGAGAAGAGATCTTATTAATGTCTATAAATATCTAAGGGGTGGGTGTCAAGAGGAAGGGGCAAGTCTCTTTTCTGTGGTGCTCAGTCATAGGACAAGGAATAACAGGTACAAGCTAGAACATAGGAGGTTCCACCTCAACATGAGGAGAAACTTCTTTACTGTAAAGGTGACAGAGCCGTGGAACGGGCTGCCCAGAGAGGTTGTGGAGTTTCCTTCTCTGGAGACTTTCAAAACCTGCCTGGATGCATTCCTGTGTGGCCTGCCCTAGGTGATCCTGCTCTGGCAGGAAGGTTGGACTAGATATCTAAAGGTCCCTTTTCCAGCCCCTAACATTCTGATTCTAAGATGTCTTAAACTGCCACTGCTCTGTTTGTTTCAACAGACACTTCCACTGTTTGTTTTGTTTCCTCATATGCGTATCCTTATATGCACATACACATATGCATGAAGTACAGTTTTAGGTTTTTTTTAAGATCCTTACCAGCTGAAAAGCAGAAGAGCTGCTGCATCTCTTATCGCACGGTACTTAAACTTCTATTTTGCTTTACTGCATTGCACTCACCATCCCAAGCTGAAAAGTCCTTGTCTGTTGAGCCTTTCCTTGCATGGAAGACTCTAGACACTCTCATGGCCCTTCCTGGTACTTTTCAAAGGTCCTTTTTTGAATTAAATTATCATAAGTGTGTGTACTACTCAGAATACAGCAGCCCTCGACTCCTACAGTGGCATAATTATGGTTTTCATTTTCTTCCCAACTTTTTTTCCAAATAATTTCTCACATTCTAGTTTATCAGGGTTTTCTTGGTCAGCCCTAAGTCAGTATATATATTGCTCTGCTTTCATCAATGCTTAATTTAATTTCCAAAATTATTTTCCACTCAATGCTTTTGTTCAGAAGGATAAAGAAGATGAATCCCTAAAACTAAACAGGCATTTATGACATTGCCATAAAAGTCATTAAGAAATAAGAACAGGAGATTTTAATGGAAGCAGACGTAGAGTCTAATCAATTTTGGCATTTAAGAGTCTGTATATCAATATGCAGTGACAAACACTGACGAAGTTCAGATAATCTACAATAGGATCAGCTGTCAGTAGTCAAGAGTTAAAGCTAAGGGCTAGTATACAGACTATGACTAACTCAGGTGCCCCTCAGAGATCAAAATCATCATAATTAGGAAAAAATCTTCAAGAGCATTTCAGATTTCACGGAAAATATGGCTATAGCAGTTGCTGTGAATAATTTTCTCACACGCCTTTTAAAATATCAGGCTTGGATGTAAAGATGAACATTTTGCCAGTTCATTTAGTGTATACGATCCTATACATGAAACTCCCAGAGGAGCCACAGAGATGATTTAAAAATGAAAACCTGAAACATGTTTAGAGAAGGCATCAAAATACTCAAACAGGAAGAGTCCTCCCAGATTCTTGCATTGTCTTTTCCTGATCCCACTAACTTAGTTTGCAAAGGCAAATTCCTTGCAGCAATAACCTGACAGAAATGAAAGGGCCAATTGTAATCTTCCTCTTCTTAGACACTAACTCGTTCATTACCACATTTTTAATCTCCAGCAGCAAGGCACTTGACTGTTGGATTCATACCCCTACCTGTCCTGGCACTGCTGCTGGATTGCAGCCAAAAAGGGGCTGTTTTGAAACAAGTTGTCTTGTTACCCTGCCAAAAATTTTAATGATTCACTTTTGTGGGTCTTTTACTTAAGTTTACTGAAAAGTCTATAAGAAATCCTATCTGAAGACAATTAACCTATTTTTGATTAACCAATAGTAAAGCATACACTTCCTAACATGAATGTTATATCCAAATCCCAGGAAAAAATCCACCCAGAAATGCAATAGGAATCTGATTGATACACAGATACCAACACATATATGCCTTACAAATGGAACCTCAGAAAAAACCTTCTTTAATTCTGATATGCAGAAAGAAAAGCTCACTGTAAAAGAACATTTTGATTCCAAAGTCTATATTCTATTAGAAACAGATTCATGGGTGCATAATATTGGCATTTAGCTTAGTTGTTTTGAAGCCCTTAATGTTAATGCAGAAACTCTTCCGAGAACAGATGCCAGCATTGCTTTAGTTCACTTTGGGGCCGTGCAAATAAATTTTTCCAAATGAGTCATAGCAGTAAAACACTAAAGCTTCGTCACTTAACATATTTAGCAAATACAATGATCCATAAAACTTCATCATTCAACTACAATGACCAAATTCACCAAGCAATATTCAATTTAAAGCTAATATTTATGGTTCAGGAAACTGAGCTACAATTTTATTTTTTTAGAAAGGACCAGCATTTTCGGCAGTATTGCTAGAAGCACAGGAGGCAATTGCTGTATTTGCTAGCAGGGGCAGAATGCTATGCTAGACATACTCGACATAGCTCCTCTACTATATAAAAACAAACCAACAAAAGCTGGCAACTGTAAGACCTGCATCTTAGTTCCAAAGCACAGATTTAGAGAGATGCAGATTGGAGTTGATACCTTCTCTATCTTAGTAATAAAGGCTTCCTTTTAGCACATGTATTTAATTTTGACAACTATGATACGGAAAACCAAATCTGTCTCCATCCCCAGCCCCCCTAACCCCATTAAAAAAAAAAAAAAAAAAAAAAGAAAAGAGTGTGTTATTTTTCCATTATAAAAGTCAACAGATCTTTCAGGGACAGAGAGAGAGGTTAGAGCACAGCATGTAAATAAATTAATTTTAACACTGTTACGGAAAAATACTTGGTTTTCTGAACATCAGTTTCTTTACCTGTAAAAAAAGAATAATCACAGCTGTTAAGAAAAAGAATAGTTGATTATTGTATATTTTACAATAGTTCTCTAACATAACACAACTTCTCAAATCAATGTGGTTAATTGGAGAACCAGTCACATTCCTCTCAAGTAGATGGAAAAGTTTGTATCTGCAACAAAATAAAGACCAAGACTGAATCCTCCCCAGTACCAGTGTGCAGGATGATCAAGTGGAGAATCCAGCATGTAAAGCTGATATTAATGAATAAAACCAAGAACATTAAGAACTGAAATGAGTAGTATGCACTATGCATGTGCTGTAGTACATCCACAAAGAGAGTAACAGCTGCTCAAAGTAGTATGCAAACAGACGTCACCGCAACTGAATCTTCCAAAAGCAGCAGGTCATCTGAAAGCATTCCCAGGAGCAACCCCCTTTTACTCAATAGCTATCACTCAAAATTTCCTTTTCTTAGCAGTACTCTAAATAATCGACATCTCAACAGAGTGTACAGTATGCCAAGACACCAAGTAGTACAAACACATATGCACAGAAAATTCTCATTAGATTTCAATTTGAAAGCATTTTGCTTATGGAAACAACACTCCATTGCATAGCAAAACTGTAAAGAGCTGCTGTATTATAAAACTGCTGTCACACTTCCACTTCAGTGAATTACTTTCAAATGTTAATAATTTTCACAAAGCTTGTTTTCATTGATATTTGGCGTACTGACTCTCAAACTAAGGTATAGGGGAGCTAGTTTGTATTTAACAAAATATTTAATGAAAACACACAGGGATATTTTCAAGAACTATTTCCAGTCTTGGACAGACTACAACAACATCTGCTAACATAAACTATCACAACAGCTGGAGATGCTAGAATCTTAAAATCTGGCAAGGGCACAGAAGTTGTTTTGCAGTGGCTCAGTAAAAACAGCTTTTGATTTAGTGTGTGACTTATAATTATGTAATAGTCTTTGCTGACAAAATTAATATATGCCCATGTAAGCAAGTCAGAAACTTCAGTGCAGTGTTGGGATACTGACATTGGTTAGTCTCTACTCTGGCTCACCTTCCTCTTAAGGTGTCCCTTCTCTACCTCTGCATGCAAACACACCTTTGCAAACACTACCAGCCAAATGCCTTGAGCCAGCTGCCTTCCTATTGGCCTTTCTCCTGGATTGTGAGCAGTTACGGTTCCAACAACGTTTAACTATAAGTGTAAAAATACTTTTATCTTTATAGGTGTAGGTTTTGAAGACTGAAGGGAAAGAAGGTGCCTGAGAAACTCATCACCTATGTCTGTCTGAGAAACAAGTCAGTTCTTGAAGCCACTCTGTAGCAGCGAATCCATAGTTGTTCAGGTTCCACTAAATCACAGTGGACGTCAAATGTGGCTGTGTGGTCACTAAGTGGCCCTCAAACCAAATTTCAATGTTCTAACTAAAAGACCATTTCATGTCTTTTCTTGTCAATAGCATTTATTATTAATTTCATTTATGACCTCTTCCTACGTAATAAAACATAGATGCTTTTCACCTAGTATCTCAGATCAACAGACAACAAAATTAAAGGTTTCTGTAATTTCAAAACCTAAGCAGAAGGAACCAGTACCCTAACAGATGAATAAACTGAAAATGGATCCAAAGAGAATAAATACACTCATTGGGCAACTGCAGTAGTTACTGACTTACTATTTCTTTGTTCTCTTCTTTGCAATTTATTTCTCGGATCCTCTCCAAAATGGCCTTCTCAGAAGATTTAACTATTGCAGATCCACCACTGAGTAGAGTAGCAATTTGCTCTTTAAAAGCCACTAAAGATGTTTGAGCAGTCCTGGCCTCTTCTCTGCTGCATTTCAAGCTTCCATCCAACTCACTCGAAGATTTCTTCAGATTGTGCAGTTCCCACTTTGAGGCATCCAAAGCTTTCTGGTTAGCGGTCAGTTTATCTTGGAGGTTTCTGATCTCCACCTCCAGACTCTGTCTCTCTGTTATGGCACTGTCAAGATCCTAAAATACATGAAAGATTAAAGTAGGCTTTTAGAATTTGTTATAACCCCTTCACACAAAAAAGCAGGAAATCACTGCAAAGCAGGTACTGCAGAGAGAGAAATTAGGATCCACATTGTTCATATGGGCTTCTTAAGAGAACTCCTACTGAAATCGATGAAAGCCCAAAGCCTGCTACAATCACACCATAGACTAACCTCTTGCAGTGGCTTGCAAGAAGTAACACATGAATAAAACTTGAAGGTGAACAAAAAAAACCCCGCTTTTTTGTTGTAAAACTATTCCTATGTTACTTTTTCATTAAGATAACATGACTTAGGAAACAAAAATCAAACAAAATGTAACAAATAAAGCCAAAGTACTACAGCTCCAAGGGGAAAGCACAGTGTAGAATATTTCAGTTGGAAGGGACCTACAATGATCATCTAGTTCAACTGCCTGACCACTTCGGGGTTGACTAAAAGAATACACACTCCCTCTTTGAATATAGTGTTAAGAGCAGAATTAGAGGTGATCTCCAAGATCAGTTTACCTGAATGTGACAAAAATTTCTGAGTTTATTTATACACAGAACTGGGGAGTGAGGGGCCAAACAGAAAAAAAGATGACATTGAAACAACATAAAAGAAGGTGCAAATGTTTAAATACAAATTTCATCTCAAAGAACAAATCCTTAGATTGTGAAACACTCATAAAAAAAAATTCAGAAAAGGAATGTTTCTCAGCTATGTCATCTTCCGAAGAAAGCAAAATCCCTATTACCATAAGGTCAAATTTGTCTGAGGAATAGAACAAAGTAAATGAAAAGCTATGCGTCCTTCAACAGAGCCTACAACTGCCCCCATCTGCTGCTCAGCCGTCAGTGTGCAGAAGTATGACTGGGGGAGGACTAATAGGATGGTTGTTCTATCTAGTATTCTCACAATTTTTTTTAAAGAAGTCAGTCCCTTGCATTTCGGAAGTGATACAAAGTCAATGTCACTTTCATCAAGGAGACAGAGTACTGTTAAGATAAGGTTATCTGGTGAACAGCCCATAGGATTTACTGCTCAGGAACATACTCAGATCTTTGGCATTTTGTCCTGATTCTCATTCAGCCCCTGACACCTATGATTTTTTCTTTTTAAGCCCAAAGCTCTGAAAAGTTATTTTCCCTTTACCTTCTGATGAATTAAGACTTTGTCTGGAAAGAAGAAAAAACAGCCAGTACATATATATATCTATGTCAGCTGTATATAAAATATTGACTCAACAGGGCAGAGCAGACAGAACTGTTTGCCCTAAGCCATGATGCAAAAGCAAATGATAAAAAATGAAAGAAAAATAACCCACCTAAATATAAAGAAAAAACCCATCTCAATCAGTCAGTTTGTGAGTCTCTTTCCCCACAATACGAATATTAAGAGTGCTTGTACATTCATATACTAAAATAAAATTTGCAGTGAAACCAAGTAAAAGTATAGCAAAGACTAAGTCTTCATTCGTCAGGCTATTTTCTGATTGAAAGGAACAAATGGAAAAGAATATTACTTCACACAAGACACAAAATTATGCCAGATGATGACATATTTATAGAGTGCAATTGAATTCCTCTGGACATTTCAGTCGTCTAGTAGAGGCTCAGGAAGTGGATGGACATGAACTAAGGCAGTGCACGCTGGAGTTAAAGAATTATTCCCGGAGCAGCTGTGAATATGGTGACCACTCAGGAGTCTCTTAAAATCTACATGCGTTTGCTGTGTAGCATAGCGAGTCATTTGTGCTAATGGAACAGACACCAATCAAGTAGTAAACTGAGGAGTACTTATGCAGGTCAGCAGAGAGAATGGACAAATAAAAAGGAGTTTGGGAAGCACTCTTGGAAATAAAATATAAAAATACAATACTAAAAATACTAACATTTTTAAATAGCTTCACAAAGACAAACATGCAAAACACATAAGTGAAAACAAACCAAAACAAACCCTGTCATTTAGGAAATTATTTGTTACTACCCCTTTCTAAAGTAATTGTAGAACTCGTGGAAACAAATGTTGGCATGATTCCTTGCCATTTCGCCTTTTTTATTCTAAACAAGTCCTATTAATAGAAAATTCCCACCTGTTCTTAGAATTACATTATGGTAATTACAGCAGAGAATAGAGTGGTTTATTTTGATTACAATTTTCAGCAGTGTGTACTTTTCCTTTCAGAAAGGCAGTGTGAAAGTAGTTTGCCAGCACCAAGGAGCTTATCTAATTACAATCTTTTTTCAAATTGTGAGCATCTGCAAACACACACAGTTGAATCAAAAAGATCAAGGTATAAAATAAAGAACTGAAAGTCTGTTGGCACTCAAACATTTTTAAAAAAACCAACATAACTAAAAAAATAACCACAAAACTCCATAAAAAAACCCCAAGCAATTTACAGAATGAAAGGCCATAAAATTCAAAATATTAAAATTCTGAACAATCCACCTTGAAACAGAAAGCATTTACATTGGCTAGCTTCAGTAAGGTCAGCCTGAGCATTGCACAGTATCCAGAAATTTAGGGACTGTGACATGTAAAGGTGGTATCCCAATGAGAAGCAAACCCCTAAGAGCCTAAGTGATCAGTGCAGACAGATTAGACAATTTCCACTACAAAAGATTAAAAGGATGGAACTGCAACAGCTTGTGTTTTCTCTTTGGCTCCTCAACATTTACAGCTCTGAATTATATGAAGGTTTCAGTATGCATCTCGTAGGGTCAAAAAAGCTAGCCAACACTGACACACAACAAATTCTGAAAAGAGGAATCATTATGGACATTGACATTCAAGGAAAAGCCAATTGGGCACTAGCTGAATTTACCCAGGGCAGACCTTGTCAGTGACAAGTGTGTTAGACACCAGAGATGCAGCAGATCTACCATGGTCATCGAAAGCAGCAGCAAAGGTTCTTAGACTATACAAGATCATTAATATGGCACAGTGCTGTACTTCTGCATCCCAAACTGAGTGGGTAACTGTTTACCCATGCTCACCCACTGGCACCCTACCTGCACTAGACTAGAGAAGATGTATGAGTACCCAGGCCATGGTAAAAGACACTGGCTAGGTCTCCCTCTTGAAAAATCACATGCTCAATACTAGGTCAGCTGTGTTCACAGAAAATGCAGTCAAGCTGTAACAGGTGGGGAAAATTTCTTCTGTCTTTAAGCAGAGAAAGAGAAGGTCTCTTCTATAAAGAACAGCTAGAAGAGCTGTATTCAACACTGAAAAAAAATAGCAAGAGAGATATGATCACATTAAAGAGGCAGACGAGTGAAAGAAGTGATAAGATCTTCTAAGTATAATACATATTAATACTTATCTTCACTCTGCTGATCTCAACATCTACAATGCATTTTTTAAAGCTGTGCTAACTCTTCCTTAATATACTGTATTCTTTCATATTTCTCAAGATTTCAACTAGCATGCCCTATATACATGTAAGGTCTGTTGGTCTCTCAGTTCATCCAATAATCAATTTTTTTTTAAGTGGATACTAGTCAAATTAGTCACTATATCTGTAGCAGTTTTAAGTGTCAGATTACATACTATAACTAATTTATTTAAACTTCTAATTTCCTTAGAACATCTGGGTGAACAATATTTACTCCAAAGTGATTTGGGTAGTCAAATTCAGTTTTCCAGACCTTTGAATTACTTCCTCTAGTTCTCCCCTCCTAAAGCAAAAAAAAAAAACAAACTCCCAAAACCAACTAACCAAAAAAAAAAACAAAACACTACCAAAAAAACCCCACCCACAAGTGAATAAAAACACAAGCACAACTGAAAACACAGAGAAAACACAACAGGTCCGCATCCCAAAAGCGCCCTAGCATTTTATTATGCTTTTTAAGTAAACAAAAATTTCATCGCTCATTTACCTAACCATACACTGCAAAAATTAAAATCTTTACTTTCATCTAATCCAATAGATTAGAAAAGGCTATGAAAATGTTTTTTTCTAATTATTTTGCATGTATGACGTTACAGAAGTATGCCACAAACTTAAAAAAAGCCACCAATATTGTGGCTTTGCAGATGAAGTTGTGATAATACTGATTTCTTACCTTCAGCACTAGCTTTCATCTTAACTTCTAAAGAAAGAAAAAATAGCAAAGGTGGTACAAAATCTAGTAATTTAACAAGACACTTCTGTAAAATTGTTAAATAAATTATGTATTTGGCATACGCACAGTAAAGATAGGAAAATATTTTTCAGAAAACTAGCTCAACTTTAAAAATGTTTTGGCAGCTAGAGCAAACTTGCAAAACAAGTCACAAATGATGCCCTCATCTTGTTTTAAAACATCTCCTGATTCCAGCTTACTCAGTGAGCAAATTTCACTTTGCTCCTTACTCACACACTTGTGTTTAAAGTGAAGTACAAGAATAAAATGCTCTTAAAAAGGACGTATTTAAGTTTTTGCTGCAGATTCTCCCTCAGTTCCATTTGAGAAAATCTTACACAGCTCGGTAAGAAGTATTTTCAGCAGTAAGTAAAATTTATGACCCTTGTGGTACTTAATATTTATCTTCCCCACAACAAATTCTTTCTTCTCCAGAGCACACTGCCAGCTATTTCTCATCTCCTAAGTATTTTGCCTAAAACCAAATCAGAACATTATATCCTTTAGAGTTTACAGTGGTGATCTTCTGTTCAGGAAAAAAAGCAATGCCAGGGAGGTGGGGAAAACATTCTATTTCACTTGAAAACTTACTTGTACAAAGTTGCTTTTATGTTAAAAAATTCTGCAAATGCAGTCATACACAACTCAGCTACATATTTAGAAGACTAAGTTTTTTCTCTTACTTTCTTAAATTCTGGCTATCAGCTTTAACCGCACTGCTCTAGTACCTGCGGGAAATTTTCCTTATGGTTTTAGTAAACTGCTCCCTTTCCACAGTTACCACTTAAAGTACAAAGTAATAAAGAAAACTGCTACAGAAGTTCACTTTGTTCATACGTTCTTTGCAATTAAATCCTTAAATAATATCCCTTTCTTCTCCAAATCCTACCTAGGTGAATTTAGTGAATACTTGAATTACAACTTAACATACATTTCTCATTTCAGCATCATTCCTGCTGCATAGATTTCCTCTATGGATTCTCCACAGCAAACGGGTGTTTTCCTGCAAGAGCTATCCTACCGCCTACAATTTTTTGGGTATGAGCCAACTAAGTATTTACAGTTACGAAATAAGAGATAATCTAGGGTGTTTGGAAGCCAAGATACTTTAAAAGAGAAAGAGAAAGAATGAAATACTGTCCTATCAATTCAATTTCTCATTAGAATTTTAAAACAGATTTAGTAGAAGAATACTCAGAAAACTGCCAGTATCATATATGTTTTTTAAATGAGTATTTTTAAATTGCTCCATGCTTGTGTCTCGGATATATTCATTAAATCTGTAAACATCTGCTTATTTACATTTGTACAAGCACAGCAAAAGCTCCAACAGTATGAAGGAAGCAAAAATATAAATTTGCAAGCATCTTTGGAAGACATCAAATCTAAATCACATCTATTTTACACAATGGAGTTTAAACAACTCCATATACCCTGAAGCCTTCAAAAAGTTGAGATTACCTTAGAAAAATGTCCTTTTAAGGAAAGACCTTAATCACCGGAAGTCTTTCAGAGGTAGTTTTTCCTCATATAACACCTATTGAAAATTAATTTGAATTTTTGAAAAAACATTTGAGCACTAGACAAACATATATATAATGCAACTATGTACCTTACTAAGTTTTTCCATGTCTTGATAGTATCCCACTGCCTTTTTCTGCTCCTTGGTTGCTTCCGAAACAAGCCTCATGATAGTTTCTCTACTAGCTTTGGACTCCATCTCATGCACATTGATAGCTTCTTGGACAGCAGCAACTCGGTCTTTTAGTGTCAGATTTTCTTTACATATTTCAGAGACCTAAACAAATAATTCAAGTGTTACGAACATTTTTTTAAAGCACTTAAAAGTGATATATATTCATCCCAGTATACCTGGCTCCTAATCATGCCAATAAAGACATGGTGTTCCTGGTGTCCCCTAGGCCAGATTCATAATTGCACTCTACTATTCCTTTCTAGAGAGTAGAAAGATAACTAAAATGAAAGCAAACAAACATATTCCCACCAGACACACACACCTTAGTGTAATGTCATTCAGATTGACTTCCACACAATCTCTATGATCTATTAAACAGGCGGAGAGCTACTGTTGCGGCCATGCCTGCGCTTGACATGAAGTGGGTCAGAAAAGGAAAACAGATCATGTAGCTCACTTCATTTGAAAAACAGAAGGTTTCAGTTTGGCTTGTTAAGATTTATACCTCTCATCTGGAATAAGAAACAATTAAGCTGCATTTTATGCTTGAAACTTTTTAGGCATGGGGAGATTTGAGTTAGTAACTGCTATTTCATAAGTGTATTCAAGGGCAGGGCCAAACACTTGGTGGGCTGCTGTTCTGAGCAGCTGACACCTTGGAAAAAGGAGTCATTTCCAGAAGGATTCTAGGGCTGTTTTGGTACATTATGCTATTTCCAAGAAGTGGAATAGATGAATGTGAGCACTTGAAATAGTGCATCAGGTAAAAAAAAATAATGTACCCTGACTCCTACCGGCAAAACGTTTTCTAAGACTACACCAGATCAATTCTGCCTTAAATAAAACCATAATGTGGAAGAGAAGCTAAACAGGCATGTCGTGAACTCAAGCAGAAAAATCAGTTGTTAAGTTTTCCTAATGCACCCTTTTCAGCAAAAATTAGATTTCCTGACTAGATTTATTACTACATTGTTAAAAGATGTCCACAAATACCTTTTTTTAAACTCGTTATTTCCTTAACTTAAAGCATGTAGGAATTACAGCTTAATACAAACATCTTTACCTCTAATGACAACCAGCCAAGTTTGTTAGAGCATCTATCACAATTTCCATGTGCCTGTAAGGGCAAGTACTTTGAGAAGTCACTGTGATACATACCCAGATAATCTTAACAAATTAGATATTCCTTAGAGCCAAGACTCTTATAGTGATACGAATATAATGAAACAGAATTTCCCAAAATACCTAGTGTGCTCCTAAGTTAACAAAATGGAGATAGCAAAGACTAGACAGAATATGAGAAAAAAAAGTATAAAATCTGAATAAATTGCCCTTCAGCAGCAACGATAAAGCTTAACAGAGTATACAGAGAATTTTCTTTTCCTAAATGGAAGCTTAGTTTTTGGAACTTCAGAAGTATTCTGAAGAGACAAAATAAAGTTTTATAATTAAGTCTCAAAAACACCATAGTCATTTGCAGCATTTTGTTACAGGGCATAGTTAAAGCTGGTTTAGGGTATGCCATTTTAGATGTTTCTATTTAATGGCATTTTGGCTTGAGATAAACATTAAGATCTAGTGGTACAGTTTACACATCACCTAGTGACTCCCAGCGTTAATGTTTTCAGGAAAGCGTTCAACCAATTATTGGGAACTACAGGCTGATAAAATATTTATGCAGATAAAAGCAGACTGAGTTCACTGAGGTCTATTATTGTTTGGGACCTTTGAAAATAAGCTCAATACAAGGGAAAGAAAAAAAAATCTCACTTAAATAATAGTACTGTCTACAAATCATTATTTAACACAAATATTCCTGTCTTCACCATTTATTTTATTTCTTTGATAACCAGATATTCTTCTATTAAAACACTATACAGAAACCCTTGCCTACACATAATCAATCACCTTTAACATTAAATGTTCTTGTGGCTTTTCTTTTCCTCTGATGTCCACGTCCAAGAATCCAGAAAGTTGTGTAAGGAGCTCTTCATATTTTCTGCTCATTTTAGAAGCTTGAGTCATGCTTTCTTCACACTCATTCAAATATTTACTTATCAGAAGAAAAAATATACACACATCAAGATGAATGTTCTCTGAAGAACAATTCTAGGCAAAAGACACTATCCCAAGATTATTGCTATCTAAAAATGAATTTTTAGTTACACATAATTTTCTGTATCTGTTATTTAATACATGTAGCTTTTGTTGTTGTCTTACATGCAAACATTTCATCTTTGCTTTTGATTAGCATTTTAAACAATTTTCTTCAATCCCAACCTCTTTCTCAGCACAAGATTTCAATAAAACACAAGAACCAGGTGACATCAATAAACAGTGCCCTCAAGATACTAGAAATGGAGGCTGCAAGCAAAAGCTTAGTAAAAGTAAAGAGGAAGAGAGTGGTCAAATTACAGTAAAAAAAATGCTAAAAACACTTTACATCCTCTCTCTAATAGAATCATAGAATCACTTTGTTTGGAAAAGACCTTAAAGGTCATCAAGTCCAACTATTAACCTAATATTGCAAAGTCCACCACTAAAGGATGTCACTAAGCACCTCATCTACACATCTTTTAAATTCCTCCAGGTATGGGGACTCCACCATTTCCCTGGGCAGCCTGTTCCAGTAGAACAACTCTTCCAGTGAAGAAGCTTTTCCTAGCGTCCAACCTAAGCCTCCCCTGGCACAACTTGAGGCCTTTTTTTCTTGTCCTGTCACTTGGTATTTGGGAAAAGAGACCAACCACTATCTTGCTACAGCCTCCATTCAGGTAGTTAGAGAGAGTGATAAGGTCTCCCCTGAGTCCCCTTTTCTCCAGGCTAAACCACCCCATTTCCCTCTGCCACTCCTCATAAAACTTGTTCTTGGCCCCTTCTAGAATGTCAATGAAGCTGACAGTGCTGATCAACAAACTTCCAGGAAAGAGACACCCCTCTGGACTAATGGAAGTGTAGGACATCCAGAGTACCTGTAAAGGGATGTTTACCAGCAGAAGCAAAACACAGATGGGAGGCACTACTTTGCTGTACATACAGACTTCTGCAGCATAACACTGCCCATGAAAGGGATTGATTAAAAAAGAAAATATCAAAGGACTACCACAAAAGGAGAAAGAAAAGGCAGCTTTTTGTCACTCTTAAAAGGTGCCTATCATGCAGGTACATACCCCACATGAAACATCTGTTATCAGTCCCAAGAGCAGGTATCAGTTTGTAAACACTTTATAAGAATAAACAAACAAAAAACAGAGCGGTCAGTTTAACTCATTGGCATAAATGTGGTTACATCCTTCTCCTTATCAGGGACAAAGAAAAGTCCAGCAAACAAGCATTGCCACAGTTTGCGTAAATATATACATTCAAATCTTGCTCATGATGCTGTAACATTGAGCATCACTTCTGAAAAACTACAAAGAAACAGATTAACAAAACTAGCCAAAAAACCAAAGCTCAAAATGACCATTACTATAATCCAAATATCAACTCCAATACATCTCAGGTAACACACATGGGAGAGGTACTCAGTGGTACAGTACAAGAGACTACTGAGCTTCCAGTTGAGAAACAAGGTACTTTCTAAAGCAAATTCTTCACAAAGTTTTGAATGCTAGAGTAAAACCAGATGTGAGCTGTCTAGAGTCAATATTCTATTGAAACTCATTTGCTGATCAGAGCATAGCAATATTCTCAGTTTTCAAGGTGGGCCCATTAGTCATTTCCGAATTCATTCTTTTCCATTTCTGATTTCTTCCTCTCTAGGCTGGCAGTCTAACAGGCGACAGAGCATCACTCCATTATGAAAAAGCAGCATGAGACTGCTATAGGAGATGCACAGCAAGTGCGAACACATTGTGTTAAACAGTTATAAATCACTAAGCAAAAGAGATGGTCTATGAAAAAAAAATTAAAATATTGCCTTAAGAGGGTGATCAGCACAGTTGTTGTCAGAATCTGAAGAGAGTGGAAGTGTAACATAGAGGAATGGAAAACATTAATTACTGCTCTGGGCAGGACAAGTATAGTTCCAGGTACTACTGCAAAGCACACACTGTGAGACAAAAGAGCTCTGCCTTCTGCAGCAGGCACTGGCCCTCAGAAAACAAGTGTCTCACAGCTTCCTCACTTCTGGGCACCTTCCTCTCCTCTATAGCCCCAGCAATACTAAGCTGTGAGGTGGTCGCTAAAGTGATGTCCTGAGTAGGAATATGTCAGAAGTGAAAAGGTATGAGGCTCTGGACATGCCATCCGTGCATACTTGTTAGAATATGGTACGAGATCGACCACCAACGCCGCAAACTGTTCTGTGGCTCTGAAAAATTGAGGCACACAGAACCATGCCTGCTTCTAAAAATAAACAACCCGAAGTACAAAGCACGTACTTGACAACTCTCCGAATAATCTAATTACCTCCAGTAGTGCTATAAAGGTGTGAGCACCTAGAAAATAGGCAATCAGGTACGAAAAAAGTAGAACGCAGCTCTTGCACGGTTTTGCTAGCTCTTCAGAACTAATGAGCAAAGAGAAGGGGAGGAAAAAGAAAAAGGAAGAAGCTTTTCACAGTTCAAACTATAAAAATACCTTGGCAATAGACCTGTTGAGTAGAAAAGCACCATTTTCAATAGGAGAGGTGTACATCTTGGAAACCAATCACAGAATTCATTAAATGCATTTTAATATATCCCCAGCTATAGAATGTAAATGTGCATTTCATGCCCACTGGCTTTCTCTTCCCTTTTATTAGTGGTTTTCAGTGAAAGTATTTCTTGAATACCTAATTAGAACTAGTCATGTGCCATGTATTAATAAGGTGCCCAGACTAAGAGACTAAAGCTCATTAAGTCAATACATTGACTGGTATTAAGTGCCACATTTAACCATTAGCTGAGGAGTAGAAAAAGCTTTGAAAGCATATACTGTAGGTTCGTGACCAATCCAACATGTTTTTTCCTTCCAAAAGAGCAGATTCACCCTACCTTTGCCCCTTCTCTCTTGCCAGCACTCTACTGGTACACTCCAGGTGCACACTAAACAGAACCTGGGATGGGTGGAGCTGGAAATTAAGCTTTGTAATTTGCTCACTTCTCTCTTGGAGCAGTTCCCTGGTCCCAATCGCCATGCAACATAAACAGAAGTGTTGACACAAGTGTCATGGGCAAAACAGAACAGCCAGGACTGCACTGGCAGTGATGACAGGACAGATTAATGCCACATAAAAATCAGTCATATCACTGCTACAAAAGGCTGGTATGACACACAGTATTTTGGCTGTTTTCTCCCAGCGAGTTCAGCAAACAGGATAGGACATTTTTCTTCCTTTATTTCTTCATTTTTCTTTGTTTTTCACCCCAGAAGTAGCATTTTTAAGAACCTTAACAACCACTATGTCAGAGACTGTGATGTTTTCTACGTTGCTAGGAAGCATAATACGCTTCTTGGCTTAACTATCTTCTCACTTACGTTAGGACCATATCTAAAAATCTTTGGTGATCAACATCAATACTCTCCAGGCAGGGCTTTTGGCAAATCAGCTGGTAACAGACAAATGCAATGCAATGGATTTCTCTAGATTTTAAAATAACTTAATTATCCACTTCTAATGCACAAAGCTTGCAAGAGCTGTGCGAAATACTGATTTGGAAAATACAGACATCTGGTAAACACTCACCTTGCTCTTAACGAGACAGTATTGACAGAGACATCAATATTAGTCTTGTAACCGTGGAAAAAAATCTATTATAAAAGTCTACAAGGCATCTTTTAATACATGACTGACATGAATTTTGGAATTTTAGAGTTCAGAATATTTTCATGCCAATCAATATTATTTGCTATCAACATTGCTATCAGTCTCTAACCAGACCTGAAATATTAGCAGTTATGCAGAGCTGACAGATCAGTGCTTTGACACACTATGCTAAGAATAGTTAAGACTATTATCTTCTATTAAAAGTTTTATGCAATCAGTATGCATGTTAAAAAAAAACAAAACCAAAAAAACACCACCACACAGAGCAACATCCAGAAGAAAGAAGAAGAAAACTCAAGAGAAAGCTATTACTGAAAGGTGAACAAACATTAACCAAACACTAACATGCTTCCTTCGGGATGCTAACTAGGAACAATACCGTATTTTCTTTATTATGCTGCTCCTCTTTATTATGCAGCTTTATACAAAGGAAGAAATTCACTTGACATGGTTCCAGTTCCAGCTGTGATGCAGAAGAAGGGAAAAGAGACCAGAGTGGTGCAGCTGCACAGTCACGACCGCACGGCTCATGCTGCATGTCAAGTGACAGGTAAACGGCTGCAAAAGCTGCCACGTGATAAGGTTATACCAAGGTGACTCACAGCATCATTTCTCCTCTAAAGGACAAAAACTCTCAAAATCCCATTTATGGGCTAACAACTCAAACCAAAATTCAAAAGTCAACACCTTCCATATAAACAGGTACAACAGTTGCACAAAGCATTGTGACAGAATTCAGATCTGCCATAAAGCCTGTCCACCAACATACTATTTCTGCATTGACAACTGCACCATTCTGCCGTCCCAAACAAAAATTGTTTCTCATCTCACGTCTTACCTAAGCTTGGCATTTTGCTTGTGAAGCTCCTCCTTCAGTTCACAATTTTCCTTGAATGCCACCTGAGCTGTCAGCTCAGCTTGGTGTTTAGAAGTGGTGAGCACACACACCTCTTTCTCCATCTCCTCAATTCGTTTTTGCAAAGACAAGAGGCGAGACATTTGTCTAGCATTGTTTTCCTTGTGGCTTTCAGCTTCAGTCTTCAGTTCTTGAAAAGAAGCTTCTTTAGATACCATTCTAGACCTGAGTTCAAGAAGCTATAGATGGAAAAGGAGAAAAATTCATCTTAAAAGGAATAATTTTGCCTAGGCTGAAATATGTGACTGCACTGTAAGTTTAGTTATGCAACAGAAACATTTTGGAATAAAAGACTCATCTTCTATCACTACAAGAATGAGTGAAGGGACACAATTTTCATATAACTAGGAAAAAGCAACCGCAGTTCATAAAAACAAAAGCTGCTGCAGTGTAATGTAATCCAACTTTTCAAGATACTGTCTTATAGGAAGATTAATTTATTTGCAGATTCAAAAATTAGTAAAGGTCCACCTTGAGTTCTGCTGCACCTTAAGTCACCTCCCTTATGTATCTGCACTACGATACAGTTAACACCACCACTATTCCCTCTTTTTTGCCTGCCTACTCCCTGCTCCCAATTCTGGTGCACAATTCCACAAACAATCTATAGATGCAGAGAGTTGTAACAGGAACCTGTCCCGTTGTACAAGGGTGGAGTCTTTTGATGATCTGCAGCATATTCAGAGGCAAAGAAATTTCTGGAGTGTTGTGCTGCAGGTAATCCCTTCTCAACTTTCGCGAATAGTTATTTTTCGATCTGATAATCCAATCAAATGTAGCTGGATGTACACAGAATCAGCAAGAGAGACTTTTAACAAAAGGTGGGAGGAGGAACATGACTGCTGAATGTCAAGGACCTGTTCCAGAGATGATGCTAGAGCTTCCCAATAGTTCCTGCAATTCAATTGTTTTTCTTTACTTTCCTCTCTCCCTTTTAGTTAAAAATACCAGTTTCCATTGAACTGTTTCTGCTACAAGCTTCTCCAAAAGACTGAGCATTAGGCAAATATACCAGATATATACATAAGATTTCTATGTGTTTTATTTTGCTAAAGGGAACAAGTAATTTAAAGTGGAATTTTTGTCACAAGTAGTGTTAAGGCGTGTTTCAGCTTTCCTGACAATTCCAATTATAAGCAGCAAAATGCAGTCAGAAGTATTTATCTCCTACCACATAAAATTAACAGCCAAATAATTAAGCCACATAAACTGCTCTTTAGGACAAGTGCTAGGGCTTTTAATTTGTGGCAAATGCTTTAAGGCAATAAGTATTTAAGACATTAAGCTGCAATTCAGGACATTGCAGGCTTCCAGTGTGACCAAACCCAATATATTCAGAGAAATTCCAGGAGGCTGGTGAGCCAACTGAACAGTAACCGCCTTGGAAAACAGAGGCCCTGCTTCTACTCCCAGTCATGCACGCCTGTCCTCACCCTCACACCTGCTCTGGTATTTGTCTGACTCCACAGTTGACTTAACTAATGCAGCTGACAGAAAATAATTCACCTTCTACAGAGGAGGAAGAGGAAGGGGAGCTGGCCACATCACAAAGAAAAGGCTAACACCAAGTAGTCAGATAGGAGGATCACTCTTTGTACCAGCATACTCTCTGATGAGCTTATGCTTCACCTACAAGTGCTGGTTTATCAGTCACACTGGAGCTGACATAAAGCAGCACTGACTTTTAGAAAAGCAGCTCAGCCTCTTCCCAGGCTCATGGGCTTCATTTCCACACTCTACGTTCTTCCTTGTACTAGCAGAAGCACTTATACGGCTACAAGGTGAGATAAGATTCGGAAACTGGTCCGGCTAAAAAACAACCCACAAGGAAAGGCTTTATTTTTCAATTGCATTGGTTCCCCAACGAAACAGTGGACGGTGAAACTACACACGCATCTGTGCCAGCACAAGGATGGGGCAGTACAGGGAAGCAAATGAGCAGCTGAAGGAACAATAGGATTGCTTTCCTTGGCAGCTGGACCAAGCTATGGTAGCTTAAAACGTTCATAACCTTAAAATGTCTCTGTGGTTCAACTCCCCATCTGCAAAATGTGATATTTTTTCCTCTCTCCATTGTCTCTGTGGTCAGTTCCAATGGCAGAAAAAGCAAGAATAATCCCATATCATGAGTTTTACAGAGCACTCAGCAGAACAAAGCTCTGACCTCAGCTGGGTCATGAAGGTCTTTATTAACATGAGCGTGAGCAGCTGCTTTCTTGACTATTCTTTCACTCTTGTAAGCACAGTGCTGAAAGAATCTATAAATCAGTCAGTCATACTGGCAATATAGCCATTCAACATTTCCAGTAATAAATTCCTTCCATGAGAACACAAGATTCTGTACAGCTTTTTAAAATTGAAATTTAAAGAACTGATCCTCTGTAGCCATTAAATGTTAGGAAGCTCTGTAGTAATTTCAGGATCAACTGGTAAAATTCAAGCTCAGTCGATGGACACTTATCCCTGTAGTTCTGGCTGCTATTAAAAATTCATTCTCCTATAACATTACATGTTCTTGCTGTTTCTCATCTTCAGCTATCCACAATTAAATTTTATTCCATCGATAGAGCCCTTTTTTAACATTCAAGCACTAGGCAAGTATATCATGAAGCACTTGACGATGTACAATAGAAGCACAGAGTTGTAAAACATACAGATGTTTAAACAATTACTTGGATGAATGTTTACAAGTTTCTGTTGAACTTCATGTATCTGTGAATGTTTAGGAATATGTATAACTAAATCCATGTATGTACATAAATGTAAGGATTTCATGTCTCCTACTGGCAAATTTGACTCCATTTTAAAACTGACCACTGCCCTCATTGCTGAATTGCATCAAAACAATCTTAGTCAGTCATATGTTAAAAACAAAAAATTGCATGTGAAAATACACACACTCTCAAAATTAACCTCTAATAAATCCTCTCTCATGAGAAGTACCATCTGCACAGCAGGACCAGCAGAAAAAGATGTGTACGTGTTCTTCAGCCTCTCTAGTTACAATCAACCTCATTAGCTCAAACACAGCTTCACTGGTGATGAAAGGAAAGCAAAACTGGGGAGTTGTAACTTGAATAAAGTGGAGAAAAAGGTGAGGATGGACCATTATATCCTCATTCACCAGCAACAACAGGAGGATGTCTCTCAGAACTTTTATACAACCACAGTTTAGAAATTAACTTTCAAGTTTAATTTAAAAAGATTGCATTTAGATGATGATGATGATAAAAAGCCAGGCTACTTTAAAGTGTTCAAATAGAAACTCATAATCTGTATCAAAAGCAAGAAGTTTTGGACTTTCTGCAAGCTTTCTATTATCTGCATAAAGTGACTGTTGAGAATCCTCAAGTTTGGAGAAGGATTTGGAAGTATTTTTAAATGTACCTCTGACTGGGCACAATCATACTTCACTGAAAGTGCTGCAAGTTCACTTTGAGCAGTTTCAGCTGCAGCTCGATAGCGATTCATCTGTTCTCTAGTGACGGGAATATCCAAAAGAACATAATCATGAGATTCCTGGGAAGACAGAATGAAAACAAAACCATCAGACATCACATTTTTTTAACATCATTGCTTAAGTGCTTTTTTGTTTGATTAAGCTACTCAAGGGCATTTATTCCAAATATGTTATTCCCCCAGTTACTGACCCTTACTGAAAAATAGGATAAACAGTCACTTTCCTACATTGCCACTTTCACCTGCAAGTTCAGCCATCAGTATCTGTGCTAAAGTTAATCAGCATGCAAGATATTTCCCCTCAACGATCCCATGATCTCACACTATTTTAATCTCAGGTTATTTCCTGCAATTTCTATGTATTTAGCACTATTCAAAAGGTCTCTCTCCCATAAACTTATCCAGTCACTCCTTCAACCCACATAAACTTTAACCCAAACGGAATCCTCAGATGACTCTTAAGCAAAAAAAAAACCAAAAAAAAAAACCAACCACACTTTGTTTTTTAGACTCCAGTTACATTGCAGGCCCCTCGTTTTTGTTTTGGAGGAAATGGTGCAAAAAGACCAATGTCTATCAACCCTCTCTGTGCCACTTACAATTCTGCAAATTTCTGTCCTATCTCACCTCCACAGTCTCTCTACCTGGTGGTCAAGTCCATGCCTAGTCAGACATTCCGATATGCTCCTCAAAGTCACCTTCTGTCATGTCCATTTGTGTTTTTACTTCTAATCTGCCAAAGCTAAAGTTCCTTTTGAACTCCATCACTTCACATAACTTCACCTTCCAGAACAATGCTTTCTCATCCCCAGCAATCACCATACTGATTTCCTTTTACCCTCTTTCAAGCTCTTCTCATAGATGGCAACCACAGGCTCTGTGCTTCTAGCACAATCTCCTTTGCTCCACCAGCACCACCCTTTTAGCTGATTTCTCATTCTAACGTGGTTCTGCTCTTCTACAGTAAAGCGGAATGCAGTGTTTCCTTTCTATCTTTCAGTAAGAAAACTCAAATCTCATGTCTTGACAGGAGTTTCATTAGACAGAATTTTTTTTTTCTTTTTTCAATCAGTAGTGACTAAAAAATGATGACATTTAACATGGTCAGAACAAGACTTTGTTTAGGTGATGCTGGGAGCATGCATAGCAGAGGACAGAACATGAGACTTTCATCAGCTCCCACAAAGGACAAACAAAAACTGTGATCCTAGTGCATTTAGGTATATGTTACGAAATGCAAATCTCCCCCAGTTAATGGCTGCTGTTGAAATCAGGTATTCCAATGGAGACAGACACAAGATGTCTTCCCTTCATGCTCTTCTACGTCAGCATTGCTTTCCAGGAGGAGACAATTTACAAGTTCAGCTCCTACCCATTCTAAATAAAAAACAACGAACAGCTTTCTAAACAGGTGAACATCCAGCAAAACAAGCCTCTACCAAGAAACACACACAGAAATCCCTGGGGAATAAGGCACAACGACCAGTTTGGACTGTAGTAGAAGATAAGTTACCTCAGATTAGTTTCTATAATACTGTCAGCTCTTTTCTTTAATCTTTCTTCAACATGCCAGTACATACTGGATTGGATCCATCAGGTTTAATCACATTCCTCTTCCTCAAAGACACTCAGCTGTGCTCTTTCACGAAGGAGTTGCTGCTCTCATCAAGCCAGGCTGATACATGGAGTATAGCTCATAGCCACGTACAACACAGCACACAGCCTCCCAGATAAAAGGGCTGCTAATTTTCTCACTGTTTTATCACCATTCTGAGGGAGTGAGGGAAGATAAGTGCCATCTCTTTGCTACTTTGTCTTCCTTTCTGCTTTGCTCCACTTGTTTCACATTGTACAACCACATTAAATTCTTTGATGTAGAGAGGGTTGGGTTTTTTGTCATTCTGTAATACATCAAGCCTTCAAAACCATGGCTGGAGCTCGCAAAGAGTAACACTGTGTATGTTATTTATGTATGTTACTAGATTGATATTACCATATTGATTTTATTTATTTATTTTTTTTTTTTACCCTAAACAAACACAACCACTTGTGATTCTACAGAAAGGAATACATCTCAAAACTGATGACATACAAAAATTTCAGTGGGTAGTTGAAAAAAGACCCCTGTACAGCAGCAATAACCAACATTTAAAAAACTCCAGCTTTAGAGTTGAAACTTCAGAAACCTGCATCCGTCATACAAATCTACATTTAAAATAATGAGCACTTTAAAGATGCAGATATATAACCAGAAGGATTTAAAAGAGATTTAAGTCAGGTGCAAAAGTCAATGGGAGTTACCATTTCACTCATTTACAGTCAGATTTATAGAAGCAGATTTCTACATCCTTCAACGCCTTAGAAACTACAAAGCTAATCATAACATGATGACAATATGCTACGAAAGCTGGTATGATTATCATACTTTTGGCAGGGATTGTAAATGCTTTAATATTGAAGTAAATAGCTTTCTATGTTTTGGCAGCAGCCATTCACAAGTCTGATTATTAATCATACCCATAACAATGCAATGAATTGGGCAGGCCTCTACTATAAAAGTAAAATTTGTAATGCAGATGTGGCACTCTTGTATATATGGAAAAATTCAGATTTGTAACATCTCACAAGTACTATGTAGTTTATAATGATTACCATTAAGAGAACAGAATGAATGAAGAGTTAAAAGAATAAGGAGTAGTAGACAGGAGAAGCTTTAACATATTATCATTATATCAGCTCTAAATGGTCTAGGTTTTGGCTGTTTCCCCCATTCATGTTATTAACTTTTTTGATCCCTTACCACTTACCTGCAAGAAAATGAAGTTTTCATCTCACTTCAAATATTAAACAGAAGCTAAATCTATTTTGACTATACTTAAGAGTAATATCTACTTGGCCCTTTGGCCTTATTAGCAATAGACGATCTTTAGAAGATCAACAACGTAAGGTCATTGCTGTCACTGTGGGTTTTTTTTTAATTTTAATTTTCAACCAAACAATTACTTTCACCTCCCTGGAATCTGGCCTGTAGTTGACAAACTTTGCCTGATTCAGAAACAATAGATCTTCAAGAGCATTCAGTAGCTTTATATCCCACCATATACTTTGAAATTGGCCTACTGTTCAAGTCACTTTCATCCTGATTTTGCCAGCTTTTATTTTATTTCCTGCTACATTTCTTATTTAAGCCCTGGCAGATGCTGCTACCACTGTCACTGTTTCCCCCTTCCCCTGAAACAGAAAGCCCTCAGTAAGCATTTAAGCACTGACCATGACTCTGAGCGACTTGCCAGAGCTTTGCCTCTTTCCCACAGCAGATGGACCCCACTCAGGGTGGGGATTTCTTCTTCCTGTTCCCAAAGCCCCTAAGCACATAGGGGTTGGCACACCAAAAACAATGGCTCACCAACCTTTCAACTCCGTTCCTCCTTTGCTTCTACAGAACAAATGGTAGGAGGGGGGAAAGAGAGGTTGAAAATGAAACAGATTTGCAATATGACGACACATGACATTCTTTTTTCACAAATCTGCTTTACTAAACTATGTCACAGGTTACCATCAGCAAAGTAGGGCATAAAAGCAGAACACTATAGGAAAGTTTCTCTACTATAGGAGCCTGTGAGCTGTGATGGCCTCCACAATATTCAAATTCACATCTAACTAAATCAGACATCTTCAACTCTGACCTCTCCTGGTTATATTCACTGGTTCAGCTACACAGGCTTTGTGCAGTGATCGCTTTCTTTTGACAGCTTTTCATGTGCTCCAAGGTTTTATTTCAGCTTTCCTTTTATCCTGCATCTCTTGTACACCTACGTAATTTTTTTTTTCATTTCTGAGCAATAAGCACATGATCTACCTTAACTATACCTTTTTCTTCTCAGATGTTAAGGTAACCAGTGGAACCTTTTAACCTACATATTTATACAGGACTTAGCACACTGGTTGGGTTCAGTGGACTATTGAATAATTCCTATAAATCCAAGCATCATTAACAGCTCACATTCTGAAAACAAATCAAATGAGATATCCTGAATCTGTAATATTTCTTCCCAAGACAAATTAATATTCATAGGTGTACATGTGCATAAAAATTGTTCTAATTTCTCAACACATGATGCAGCAGCACATTTTATTACTTTCTGAAATCAGAATGAAGATGGCAACCAAAATGAAGTACTGGGAAGAATGCGCAGCTGAAAACTTTCTACACAGAATTTATCTGCCTAAAAAAAAAAAAATCACAAGGAAGTGTTAGTCCCCAAAATTGCTATTGGATCTGTGTGAGGCTAAGGTGCCTTTCAAGACAACAGGGATCAAGAATTCATTGTGTACATGCTGAACTGTTGAAAAAGGGTGCTTAAACCTTATGTTTTGATTGTAACTATTCTAACTACAGCTAGAAACTTAACATCAAAAATGTGTTGCCATCCACAGCCAAACTAGCTTGATTTTCTAATTAAACAGACAAAACATGTTCTAACAAGGCCATTTTCAAAACTATTTTGAATAAGTTGTTTTAAAAAGAAAGGAAAATTCTGCTTCAACATGCAGGGAATATCCAGTTTTCATTTTATTTTGCAAAATAATCCTAGCATAGATGAGTTGTAGACTATCTTTTCATATAATCCACAGGATAAAAGGCAAACTGATATAAATAACTATAAATTACATGAAAAATCAGACATTGGACAGTTTTTAGAGATTTATATCTGAGCTAAATGGAGGGAAAGTAGGTAGCACTTGGCTATTGCAAATTTTTCTTAGTAGTAGCAGCAGCTGGCCAGCATGCACATTGCTTCAGAACAGCCACAGCAGCTACCTACACCACTAAGCATGAGAGAGGTGGGCCACTATTACACAGCGAGTTAAATTTTGTTAACACATCTGAAAACTGACTAAAATGAATTGGAGTCACTTTGAGGGGAAAAAAAACAACCACCAAAACTGTTCAAAAATTAACCATCTTGAATGTGTATTTTGGGTAAAGTCAACGTCTTTCTAGATAATGCTTTGTCCGCCTCACCTATCAGAGATCTCAAAATGTTTGTATTGGTAGTGCTTTATTAACATAAATAAAAATTGGCAAGTAACATTTCAAAACCATTTCAGTTCTTTCAGCTTCTCTCTAAAAATGCTAGGAATACACAATTACTCCTAATCACTTCCAACTTCATAGAATGGCTTAGGTTGGAAGTGACCTCAGAGATCATCTAATCCAACCTCCCTGCCATGGGCAAGGATTCCTCTCAACTAGACTAGGTTGCTCAAGGCTTCATCCAACCTGGCCTTGAACACCTCCAAGGGGCGGGCATTCACAGCTTCTCTGGGCATTCCATTCCAGAGTCTCGCCACCCTCGTACTGAAGAACTTCTTCCTAAGATCCAGTCTAAACCTATTCTCCTTCAGTTTAAAACCATTTCCCCTTGTCCTCTCCAGCCTTCCTATAGGATCCCTCTAGGTATTGGAAGGCAGTTATAAGGTCCCC
>VWZK01012963.1:0-24859 GCA_013396935.1 Baryphthengus martii | reverse complement strand
GTGTTTTTTTTTTTTTTTTTTTTTGCCTATAGTTTCTAGAGGCCAGAGGGTAAGCACAAGAATAAAGCAATCTGGCTTAAAGAGGAGAATTTTATGTTACAGGAGAGATAAAAAGGTGAAAGGTCTGTAGACGAGAAAGGCAAAGGGCAAACAGTAATGAGAGCAGTGCCAGGTGAGCAGCAAGTAGAATATGACCAAGAAATTGATTTTAAGGCTGCTCTCACCTCACCAAACTGGGGAGAGAGGATCAGTGATCCACATTACACCAGCAGGGTGCTCTCTTGAATGAAGGAATGGATCCTGGGAGGAAATTCTGTCCTCCGTTATATCCACTTCGAAAAATAACAGAAACTGACCACCCATCTAGATGATATTTTTCTATTGTACCTCTTACACCACAAATAAAGTCAAGGTGCAAATGAAATTGCGGAAGAAGAGTTTCTAGAATAATGAAATTTTTACATTTCATTTATTTTTAGAAAGAAAAACAAGTTCATTTAGTACACCATGTTAATGTATAGAGTGACTCTAGATTTGTAACTGTTTATTTTCTTCTTTAAAAAATGTTCTACCATGAACCAATGTAGTTACATTGCCACAAAACCAATTTGCTCTTCGTGGTCAAGTATCTTCTCTTGTCATTATTTGTGCCCTTTAGCACCATAGAAAGAGCAGAAGCTTGTGGCAGACTGTGGTATTCAGCAGAGATGTGCTGGCTTGCTGAAGCTGTTTGTCATTCAAAGAGATTATTATGTGATAGTATTTGAGGCTGGAGAACTTGTACCTATGAGAACTGTGGTGAGTCACACTCCTCACCACAAAAAAACCCCTATGAAACCAAAAAAAAATCTCAATGCTACTGATCTAAGATACTACTGTTCTCTTGCTGCTAGAATGAGGCATAATTATCTTTGGATTTCCTGACTTTACTGGTCAGTCTTGACTCTGTGTGAGTGCTGTGAACAGCAAAGCAGTCTTGTTGGGAGTCTTTTCCTCCTCTACTCATTTAGGATTTCTGTTGTCTTTGCATTAGAAGCCTGTAGTGACTTATAGTGTGTGTAAGCTTGAAATGATGCTCACATTTCAAACTGAATTTATGATAAAAATTCTTATACAATTCTAGGAGAAACTCAAATATCTATAGGTGCCTGTTAATTCACTGAGTGTATTCAACTTGACACATCATACAGTTACTATAAATCATAATCTTCTAAACTTCATGCCATGAAGCACAAAGAGAGAACCATTCAGAATGTTTCTTCTGAGATGAGTAGAATTGCTAAACTCGAAAGCTGTTGGCTGCCTAAAATTTCCTGAATGTGGGACAAGTGAATGGGTTTCTCTGTTTAGCATGGAAATCTGTCCCCAAATTAGCTAGCTTCTTACTCCAAGTTGAGAAATCCACTGTCATGTAAAAGCACTGGCATTGCCTCTCTGTCATAGTGGATAGTCCTTGCATAATGTTCTAGTTTAGTCATAGGGTCTCCTAAGCTCTACTGGCAGTGGTTTTTATACAGTGATACGGATCATCCACCTTTGTGCAGTCGTTATGTCAATACAGTGACAAAGACTAAATAATGTTTAACAAACATACTGTCGCATTTGCAGAATAGTGACAGACACGATTTTTTTGTCCTTTTTTTCCTGTGTCCAGCAGACTGTGTAATCCATGACAGATACATTGATATGAAGTAGGAAGGCATGGCAGTCCACTCAGAGATACAACCTACTGGAAATGCATTTCCTCCTCTTGATTTCTGGTTTTTATACACATATGTGCACTTTGGGTTTTTGCATGCTCTGCTTGTGTATTTTTTAGAAATTCTTTGAATCACTGATTGGCTTTTTAAAAAAAGTTATGTGAATAATTTGGCTGCTGGGACCTACTCAGAGTAAAAGAGCAATGGAGAAACAAGCAGCAAAAGCCATATCAAGAGATCTGTTCTCTACCCAGCTTCACAAAGGTGAACGTTTTGCCTTGAGTTGCTATGAATTTTTGCCCAAGTTTAGGTTGAGCAGAAACTCAGTGAAAGCCTTCCTACATTGTGGTCGTAAAGTAATGGAACAGTTCTTTGGAGTCATCAATGACACAAGGTATTTTTATTTTTTTTCCCCAAGATTTGTTTTCCCTGAGGCTGATGTCACTGCAGTCTAACAAGTGAAACTGCAGCATCACAATTGCACAGGTCACCTGTGTGTAGAAATATCCAAGTATCTTGAGCATGAAGTGTAGGTGGAACTACTCCTTCACTCTGTGCACTAGCTGTTATCTTCTGTTGCATCTGAGTGTCATTTGAGCGCACCTGCAATCCGGAAGTGACTAATTTTCGGTCATCAGTAGTTATCATCCAAAGCAAAACACATGAAGAATCCAATACATGTGAATGTCCATACATGATGTCAAACTATGCAGTCTATATCTGTGCTTCTACTAGGGAGGTTGCCAGCTCAACTGAAGAACCAGCTAGAAGAATAAATCATCCAGGACAAGTCTGTGCCTGTATGCAGCAAAAATCTTGCATTCAAATTTTCGTATGTTTTTAGATTTAATGAAATGATTGAGAATATTACTTGAGCAAGAACCTAAAGATATTTCATTTGCTCTTCTTTTGTGCTTCTCCTGAGGAATTTATGAATGAAAAAGCAATATTCTTTAGCTCTATGTCCCTGCATTTATGCAGTACTTACATTCAGAATACCATCAATTGCCTGGAAAAGACTATCAAGTAGAAACAAAAATATTAATGCAATTAGATTGCTGATCATGTGGTTCTATCATGTCCATAGTTCTTTTGCAGAATTGGCATTGAGACTAAAGGGAGTTAGGTGTGGGAAACGGCACAGAGTCCTCCCTTTTGCAGGATGAGGTTCACTGTAGTAGCCATCCCTGATCCTAGGCCTTTGCCTCCACTTTCATTATAATGAAGTATTCATATACAGAAAATAAATGTGTTGCTTTTCAGTATACAAAGGAAACATTTGATCTGCATGAGTATTTCTACAGAGAGATATTAGCAGAAGAAAAAGCTAATCAATAAAAAAAAGGTAGCAGTTTGGAAAGAGACAGCTGATGGCAGTTAGAAGAGGAATTAAGAAGCCAAGCAAATTAGAAAGAAAGACCTTTATTTTTCTAATATAAATGGACCTTATAGTGTGCAACAAAATATGAAAACTTCAAGAGGCACTGAAATGGAGAAAACTTGATGACAGTATATTACAGAGAATCACAGAATCACAGAATTATTGAAGCTGGAATAGACCTGTGTGAACGTCAAGTCCAGCCTGTGATCTAACACCACAACATCAACTAGACCATGTCACTAAGTGCCATGTCCAATCTTGCCTTAAACACCTCCAGGGATGGCGACTCCACCGCTTCCCTGGGCAGTCCATTCCAGTGTTTAATCACCCCTTCCGTGAGGAAGTGCTTCCTAATATCCAACCTAAACCTCCTCTGGTGCAGCTTCAAGCTGTGCCCTCTAGTCCTGTCACTAGTTGCCTGGGAGAAGATCCTGACCCCCATCTGACTACAACTTCCCTTCAGGCAGTTGTAGAGAGTGATAAGGTCCCCCCTGAGTCTCCTCTTCTCCCGGCTAAACAACCCCAGTTCCCTTCATAAGTTCTTCATAAGACTTTCCCTCCAGTCCCTTCACCAGCCTCATCACTCTCCTCTGGACCTGCTCCAGCACCTCAAGATCTTTCCTGAAGTGAGGGGCCCAGAACTGCACGCAGTACTCGAGATGAGGCCTCACCAGTGCCGAGTACAGGGGAGTGATTCCAATGCTTTCTGATGTGCATAGCAGCGTCTACAGGTAGAGCATGTGGTAACTGGAGATGTAGCATGTGGATGTGATCAGAAAGTGCAGTTAAATACGATGTGAAGTGGACATAAGTAATAAGAAAAAGAAATAATCAACTGTAATAAACATGAGGGTCCATTGGATGTCTCCATTGTTCTGTTTCAATGAGGCAGCTACTCTGTCTTGCACAGTCAGCTTGGTAACTCCAGGAGATGTTTTTTAGGTTATTCACAGTTCTGCAGCAAATAACTTGTTTTATGGGATAACAGCGAACACTGTGCAGCAAAATGCCTGAATGGCTGCTCCAGGATTTCCCATTTTGGTCAGTGAGCTAAGAGGGTTCTGGGCTCCCATCCAAACTCAATGATTCTGGGGTAATAAATACAATAATAACATTGAAGTGTCATTAAAACTAAGGATTGGCAATTTTCTAAACAAACACCATTTTATAATGAGAAAATGTTTGATTGAAAAAGATCTCAGTCGCTTGACTTATTTGCAGTGGTTTTGGTTCACGAGTCTGTTTTTCACTGAACATATTTTTCACAGAAAAAAAAAAATATATTTGGGCAACCACCCAGATATAGAGCTCCAGAGTGATCTTCTAGTGTGCTTCAACTGCTGTAAATATTTAGAGAAACATTAGATAGGGAATCAGAAATTCATCTGCCCTAGGATTTAGTTATTATTTCTGCCAGAAGTGAATAATGTTTTTTTTAGTCTTGCTACTATGATTTAGAAAACACTTTTGGTAATATACTAGTGATGTGGATGACTCCAAATGAGGGAAGGATAGCCATAATTACCTTCATCTTTTCTGCAAAAAAAGTCAACAGGAGAAAAGAATAAAGACTACATTTGATTTATCCAGGCTACATTAGAAATTGAATCTTCAGTTTAAAACCCTATGTCATTGTTTAGTGCTATAGCTTCACTGATTTCTTTTTTTATTCTATTCTAAGAGCTGTGTGTAGTAGTCTCTGCCTCTATGTATTTTGACAGGAAGCATCAGAGCTGTTTCAGATAGGAACTTACTATAAACTCCCAGGATTTGTTTCAGAAAGACTCTCCTCCTGTGCAAAGTAGGACCAGTTAGAAATTGAGAGTCACTTGTTTGGAAGCTCCAGCTGTGCCTTTGGGTTGCACTCTACCCCTTGCTTTGGTGTATCCTTCTCATTTATTTTTGATCTCAAGATGCACTGAAATGAATACAGTTACAAACATTTACAAAGCTGCAAAAGACGGCAGAAAGAGAAAATTTTTTATCATATGTGTGCGAACTGGGCATAAGTTGGGTTGTGTACTATTTTAGAGATGAGCACTGTATTTTTAATTGAATGTAAGTGACTTATAGCCTAAAATAGTTGTCTTGTCTATTACTGTAAAATAAAATAAGTAATCCTTTTGATAAATCTGCATTTAAATTTCAAATTACTTCATGTCACCAGGGATCTGAAGGTCTCTTCTTTCTTCCATTTATTGTTCTAAACAAAAAAACTTCCATTTGTTTTTCTAAACAAAAGTTTCTTTTTTTCCACATTTGTGTGGGGAGAGAACAAAGTAATTCTGAGCCTGAAATGTCCATTTGTTCTCATTATAGAGGAGAATCTGGTCTTCTACCTTGCAAAAGGTGCAGGTAGGAGTTTAACAAGTCATGCAAATGATGTGCTTGGAGTGTGAAATAGTCAGCCTGGCCTGGATAAGCAACGCTGTGCTAGGTAGATATTTTTGAATAACACTCAATTGCAGAAACAACAACAACAACAAGACAATTAAAAGCTTGTGGGTGGTAATTTATTTACAGCAACTATAACTGTTATTTCTGTAGCAGAAAAATATATAAGGAATATCTTTTGCAGCAATTCTATTATACTCACATTCATGGTATTCTTTTTAAAGAGCGTTGGGGTATTTGAATACCCAGATTCTATCGAAATAAAAGAGGATTGGCAGTTTAAGACCTGTTTGAAAATTTTGGCCCTCTTTAACAGATAACAAAATCCAGAAGGAAATGATTAGTGAGAAAAAGATTGCCTGTTTTGAGAATGATTGAGAAAGAAGAGAGTTTGTAGGTATTTCTCTAAATAAATCACAGTCTCTATCTCTCCTATTTGGCTGCAGTCTCTTCCATAAGAAATGCCAGTTTTGAAATAAGTGGGAGTCCTTGCTCAGTAGCTCCCACCAACAGATTTAAAATAGGAAGAAGATTTATAACAGTGTTCAGCATTTCAGCCCTATGCTGTGTGGGTAACTGCTGACAGCACCAACCTCAAAGGTCGTAATTTGTTTAGACAGTGGCTTTATGTATCCCATAGAAAGAGCTGCAAATTCTTCAGAAATCCCTAATCTTTTCATTATAAAAATGTCTCTGTCCAAGCTGGGTCCTTAGTTATTAATGATAGTAACTTTAGAAAAAAAACACAACACCAAAGAAACTGTAGGTTTTAAGTATAGCAGTGTTTTATTGGGTGGCTATATTCTTGAAACTATCCACTCTATGGTTTTGGTAGAGAGATAAAAGGCAGATTATCTTTCACCTGTGAGCCATTCATTGCTCTTTCAAACACATGTAAAGAAAGGGTAGGACCGCCATGTTTCCAGTGACTCTACCATCAAGAAATTCTGAGAAGAAAGGTAAATGTAAGACATTTTGTACACTTCGTAGTAAGTAAGTCAAATGTGTCTAGAGCCTGCCTAGGAAGGAGCTGTTGGTGAATGACCTTGCACTGTATCCTCCTTTCTTTCCCACAGATTTTCTGCCAGGAAAGCTCTTATACCCAGATTTACTCCAATAGAAACCAGACAAATTTAATGCATTCTCCTTTCTGCAATAACCTCTGTTGACAGGTTTTATGCAGCACAGAGCAGATGGAGATATTCAGAGGAACTAAAGTGAGAGGTAAGCCAAACTCTCAGTTTAACCACTAAGATGATACATTTATAAGCACTATAGATATTTCTATGTCATGAGCCCCCTTCCAATACCACCTTCCCAGTCAGCCAAGCAGTTTCTGATGCATTTTCCTTTTGCCTTGTACCCCCTGTAGGTCTGATCATGTAAACTAAGCAGTTCCCAATCCAGCTAGATTGTAGTAACTTAAAATGTTTCTAACACTTAACGTAGATTTTATGGAATTTAAGTTAATTCCCTGTGCTTATAATTGTGAGCACTAACAGAGCCTAGGAAAAACTTTGTAAGAATCTTTTAAGATCCCTGGATATATAGTGACCTGTTTGTCTGTATGTTTCTAGTAACAACCCACCTGGATATGTTCCTGTGTAACCTGCCCTAGGTGATCCTGCTCTAGCAGGGGGATTAGACTCGATAATCTGCAGAGGTCCCTTCCAACACCTACCATTCTATGATTCTATGATTTTATGACATTCCTATAAACCTTTGGGAAAATAGAAACTATTCTTATTGAATTTTTGAGGGCACATAGAGGTAAAACAACATCCACTTTTTCTGTCTTCTCTGTCTGTGAGTCTTTAGTAATATAGGACAGGAAGGTTTACACTTCCTATTATTTTTATAGATGAAATTAGCCATTTGTCTTTTGTCTGCAAAGTACTACACAGTTCCTGTAACAGGAAAGAGTAACTTATAAAAATAATATACATTTCAAAGGCGGTATGGAGTACAGCCAGTTGCCTTAACAAGCACAGAATGAAACAAAATCCTCTACTGCTGAAACAACACTACTGATTCAATACTGAATAAAGAACAGATGAATAGGAAATTTGCACATGGACTCTGAGAAGGCAGATGAACAAATTTCTACTTTACATTGCAAATCATTTTTAATAAAGTACAGATTTCATTAATGTATGTGAACTCATCTGCCAAAATGTCGTCATAACATGGAGCAGTAAGTGAATGGTACAGAGAAGATGAAAGAGAAATATTACCATAATCTATTGCCTAAACAATGATTTTTAATCCTCCTCTTGAAAGCCACCGCGACTGAAGCTGCTTCTCATAAGGATCCAAAGACGGTGTTGTCCTCGTTTCCAAGCTGCCATCAAATCTCAGTTCCTTTCTTCTGGGTATTTAACACCAGAAAAAGCATTTATTTTTTCTAGTTTATTTCTTTTTTTGGCCTAAGCAGCTTGTGTAACCAATCACTTTGTTTAGTCTACGAAACTTCACCAGTGGCAGACTAAGTCAGGGCCTGTGAATTTGCTTCCAAATACGAACCTTGTCCTGCTGCCTGGCTGGTGGTGGTTACCATGGAAATACAGTGAGCCAGCATCTTTTCTCCTTTTCACTGCAGAGAGTTTAAACTCAGGTTTAGGGAGTGAAAGTGCAGAAAAAGGGCAAAAATTGGTATTAGTGGTTAACTGTGATAAGTCATTGGGGTTTATTCTGCCAAAGTTTGTTTAGCTGGTTGGTTTCTTTTCAACAGAAAACAACTAATTTCTATAGGACTTAGAATTGCTCAGCTTGAAAAATAAAACTGTGATCAGTTGCTACCTGGCCTGTGATCTTACAGCAGTAAGAGACAATACTACCAGAGGTGGCAGTAGGCTATATTTTGGTACTCTGTCTATATCATTGAGCAGTCTTAAGCTGTATCTAATTGCAGGTGGTGTTTTGCTAGCCCATGGAAGGTACTGCACCGTATCTGAACTGCATGGTTTTCAGGCTTTCATCTACCATTCTGATCAGGAATTAAGGAGAACAATGTTTCTCTGTACACACAATCCACTATAAACATCCATATCTAAATCTGTATCTGCATATCTCCAAGATAAACCTTATTTCCAAACTGAACAGAATGACTTAGCCACACAAGGGTACATGCTGTCCATAGTGGAACCTGTAAGGATATTTGTTTCTTTAAGTTTTGGGCAAGCATATGACGTTTGTGGAGTACTCTGGCTGGAGGAGTTTCCTCTGTCGAAGAAGACACAAAGTTTTCTCTTTACCTGTCTTCCCCTCTCTCCTATTGTGTCCATTTATTTACATGTTCTCATATTAATTCTCCCTTCAGCTATAATCTCTGTTGCAGGTTTTACATTAATCGCCACTGATGGAAGCAATTGTCTGAGTTTTGCCCTTTCCTCTCTCTTTCTGCCAGCAGTACAACTCTTTTACCCATGTCCAGAATCAGTGAGCTGCTTCTGATCCACCAGCTGAGTTATCTGTGAAATTATGGTGCTGTGGCTTGGACTGTCTCACTTCCTCTCCTAGTTGCTTCAAGATGTACCAAATGACAAGGGTGAGAAGCTGGAGTTTGAAGACATCCTGCAAAGCATAGTTGTAGAAAAGGAACAGCAGGATGCCATGTCCACATCTAGGTATTGTGAGAAAGCAGAGGCAGAACAGGTTTGTAAAATTGACATGCTGAGAATATGGGCTGGTTCTGAGACCTTCCCAGGGAACAAAAGACCACAGGAGAGCACAGGACGTGCAGACAGAATACTGGCACTACTAGGATAACAGGGCTCTAAACCATGACTCGTAAACTACTAGGAGGCAAGGCTTCATTAGTTCTGATTTCATAAATTAATTGTTTTTAACTAGCAATGAATATTTCACTTGTTGAGGAAGATGAAATTCTAATTAAGTACATACTTTTATCAAGGCTACTATTATAATGATTCCATTGAACTCTTGATCATAACTTGTTTATGTAGTCAAAATCACAAATCTGCAATGGATCAATACAATCTAAAATCCCCAAACCCCCAAAAACAGCTGACCACAAATGTACCACATTCTGAATAAATTTGTTTTGTTGTGTGGGACAGCACTGTACAGGAAAAAGAGTCACTGCATTTTGTTCAACCACACAGAAGAGATCTCCACAGAATATCAGGCTTTGAAAAAAAATTAATGCAGCTTCAACTCTGTAGGAAGCAACCAGTGTTAAGCCAGTGTTGTGGGTTAACCCTGGTGGGCAGCTTGGCCCCAGTCGAAGGGTAAATGGTAGAAAACTCATGAGTTAAGACAAAGACAGTCTAATAGAGCAAAAGCTGTGTATGCAAGCAAAGCAAAACAAGTAATTAATTTACTACTTCCTATTGGTGGCAGATGTTTAACCATTTCCAGGAAAATAGGGCTCCATCACGCATTATGGTTACTTGGAAAAACAAATGCTTCTTCTTCACCCCAATTTTTATTGCTGAGCATGATGTCATACGGTCTGGAATATCCCTTTGGTCAGTTGGGGTCAGCTGTCCTTGCTGTGACTCTTTCCAACTGCTTGTGTATCTCCATCCTGCTCACTGGTGGGGTGGGGTGAGAAGCAGAAAAGGCCTTGACTCTGGGCAAACGCTGCTCAGCAATAGCTAAAATACGAGTCTATTATCAATGCTGTTTTGGTCACAAATCCAAAATACAGAATCATACAAACTACTATGAAGAAAATTAACTCTATCCCAGCCAAAACCAGTGCAGCCAGATAAACAGGAATCTTCTGTTTCAGATTCTCGGAACTAAATCTGAAACCATCCAGACATGTAACTGATTTAGACCCTAATGGCAGTGCTAATGCAAACAAATTTAAACATAATGATAGAATTGAAGCACCAATGAGCAACAAATAATCAAATCAACAGGAACTACAAAAAAAAAAGAAAATCTTTTCTGGCTTCTGAAAGGAAAAGAAAAATTGAGGGTAAAAAAAAATCTGTCTCTGAATGATACAGTGCTTGGAATTTCTGCAAGACAAGTGCACCACATCTTCATGGAAAAATATAATTTTGAAGAACTCAGAAACAAGTCCTAGATAAACTTTACCACAAAAAAAAATAAAAATGTAATACTTAGATTATGCTAATTAGTATTCAATGCAGTCCAAGGCATTTATAAATTACGGCAAAAAATAATCTTGATAACATCTAGCAAATGTTTAGCTACAATATTCAAGTGTACTTTAAAAAAGCAGAAAAGCAAATTCCTGTTGATTATGACTTACAAAAAGAATATCTAAAAGTTTCACAGAACGATAAAGATTTGCTGTAGAAAGACAAGACCTGAAAATTGTGAAAGTGTTTAATAGTTACCAGCATTACCCTGGGTTGTCTAACTCGGTAGGTACATCTGTTTCTGTCCAATTCAAGTTTTGCTATTATGTAAAATAGTTTTTCAGGAATTGCATATTAACTCTTTAATTTCACTTGTAATAGGGCACATTGATTTTTACACACTCACAGTCTGAATACTGATTTTTATCCAAAGGAAAAGAATTATCATGAGTCTTGATGTGATTTCTTTGCTCCCTTGCAAAGCTGTGGAGCGATAAAAAGTAATGGATTTGAACTAAATTGTTCATGAAGTCAATATCTGTCTTCAATACAGTAATGACTGACTTACTGACGAGAGGCTAGTTGTCACTAAAGAAGTTTTAAAAAGAAAAAAACAGTAAAGGCTTGGGCTAAGAAGAGAGCTTTTTGTTATGTTATCTGAAGTTTGGTTTATATATCTGAATAAAAGCACAGCATTCCAGATGCTTATCTTTCAATTAGCATTTGGCATACTGGCTTTGGCCGTTTTGATGATAGTATCTGTCACCATGACATAACTTTTTCACTGATTAGTAGGGAATTTTGTGACCTCTCATTATAGTAAGGTATTGACAGTCGTGAATTTTAATGCTAACCAAAGATTACTTTACCTGATTTAAGTTTTCTCTAAGAATTTTTATGAGAAGTAGACATCTAGCATTTCACTGCTTATTCACTGAACGCCTCTGTAGATGACCAAACCTTTCCTTATCATCTAGAATACCAAGTACCGTGAGTGAGTATGGAGCCTTTTGGAGGATGCTGTGAAACTGTGTGTTTCGTTTGCTGTATTTCTATCTGTATTGTAAGACACTGTGAAGTTAATGATTCTCAGTGCAATTAAACTTCTGCATCTAAGGACACTGAAATACCTTTTAGGTCAAACTCACATTTTTTAATGGAATTTCAGCCCATACATCATGTAGGACCCAAAACAGCCTTTCTGGTTTTGTTGTTAGCTAGTCAGAACAGTGAATAGTAAACTATGTGAGAATGCATCATTACTTTTATGCTCTAGTATCATCAATTTTAGGTACCTGATTCTTCACATATTCATACATAGCCTAATGTCTTATTTCCTCCTTCCATTGGCATGAACGTTGTCAGGGATCACACAACTGAATTAGGTAGAGATATGTGAATAAAATAAAAATGAGGCAGAATGTAAGTTATGTGACTGACATGGAGAAGGATGTGAAGAAACTGGCCTGAGGCAGTGGTGAATTTGAAGCAGGAACAGAATAAACTAAGCTTACTAAGTAACCTTACTAAATGTCGATATAGATGCGAATTTTACAGGGTAGCTCCTGTCTCTGTAACAGAGTTGATACAACACTGGATATAAATGATGTGGAAAATGTGGATCTAGATTTGCATTTTTAGCCATCTTCCATACTCTTCATCTAAAACGCATTCTTGAAAATTCCGTAAGAAGATGCAATCCCGCTTCTCCTACTCATCTGTTTTTATGGTCATCTTCCTTTTACAGTTTTACTTCTCCCTGACATCTATAATACATGGAAAAAATTTTCAGAATGCCAGTATTGTCCTTTCAAAGGAAATTTTAGGAATTAGCATGCCTTACTGACTCCATAACAATGCATTTTTAACTGATTCTTGGTTTTCACCTTCATATTCTCATTTTTGTTTTTCTGATTTTGAGAGATTTTTAGGCTTTCAAATTTAATGAGAAAAATCAACACTTGTTGAAATAGTCCTTAAACTAAATATTTCCCCACAATTTTCTGTTAAAATGAATAGCACAGAAATTCAAGTTTTGAAATAGAGTACTAGCATGCTCAGCAAATTTTTGGGTTTAGATATGAGTGTAATTGCTGACTGATATTTTCAGTTAATTTGTGTTGCACACTAAACCTTACATTTCAAATCTATTAATTTAGCAGTTAATACCTGTCAAGACAGAGAAAACTGAGACTATATATTATGTTGCATGATTTTTAAAAATTTGCTTTTGAATTTATTTGGCATGCACTAAATACCTATCAAGAAATCAATAGCACAGCCTGCAAAAATCTGATGACTGAAATTCTGTGAACTTCAGGTTTTCTTTTCTTGACATTTTAATGTCGATTAACCTCACCTGCAGAACTGAAGATACAGTGCTCTACAAGATGAAACATTTTGAATATATTATCAATATTCATGCAAATCAATTTTGCTTTCTTTTCAGCTTGAGTAATTCATTATTGCTGACCACATTCATGGCAGTAGCTGGTCTGACATATTTGTTTCTTGAACCCAAGGAAAAAGATAAGTAGTCATTTATTTGATAAAACCTGACCCTTAGTACTCAGTTGAGGTCATCCTTGGCTCTGTGATAGATCATTTCTGCTTCAGAGACAGAAATACTCCAGTTTGAGTCTCTCTTTAGACTCTAATGATGTATGATGCTGGATAACGTAGCAAATCCTCCCACAAACGATGATTCCGCTTCAAGAAAATACTCCAATAAACACCATCTTCATCTCTTTGGGACAGAGATGAAGTATTAGGCAGACTATCAATATCCAATATGCATTCTTTTCATATGACTGTGTCAACATGTCATTATTTAAAGATTTGTTAGAAATATGTGTATTGTTGTGTAATATACAGCAGTGTTGTGTAAAGCTCTATAATGACATGTTAAGAAATGTGATTTGCATTCAGCAAAGATAAGAAGAGAACATGGACCTTTCATCACAGTAGTATTTGAACCCAGATAAATGCATTTTAGACCCAGATGTAACAAGGTGGCTACAAAAAGAGTTGCTGTTTGCATCAGCAGATGATGAAAAGTAAGATGAGAGCCTCAGAAGATTGTTTACTTGCATGTTTGAAATTAGAGAGGATGAAGAAAGTAGAAATAATTTAGTGCATATTTTTGTCTGCAATGACTATAATCAAGGGAAAACATATTTGTTAAAGCTTATTTGTATGCATCAGGCCAAGCATGCCTATTTACCTATCTGTTGCTTAAGGCTGGATACCAGTTGTCTTTATTCTCTGGCATAGCTGTGAGGAAGACCATTTTCCTGGAGTTTTTCAACCATCACGCTCTGAATACAGCTGTGCTATTCAGACGCCTCATCACATACCCTTGAGGAATCAACTTAGTGAGTCAATGAACATACCAAAGACTCAATGTTCTGAAAATGTAAGTTACTGTCATCCCACAAAGTGCATGGAGCAGGGCAGTAGACAGATGTTGTTTCAGTTCTTCCTGAGGCTGCTGGAGTACTAACTTTGACCTTGTAAGAATTCTCCAGAAACACTGGAGCCACTGTAGCCCTCAAGATTCCCAGGTATCTCAGTAGCTCTCCAGAGGTTTATGTTGTATATAATAATGCATGTTGCTATTGGTGAGGTTTTGTTAATTATTGTTAATCTCAACAGTTCTTCCTGAAATACAGACATCTAACTCCTCAGTAGATGATTTAGTGGTTTTAGAAATCTGACCATTGTCCTTGCCTTTGGTAAAGTAATGTAACAAAATTAGATTAGATAATGCAGGTGCAAACAATAAAAACATGCACGGCGGATTGACCCTGGCTGGATGCCAGGGGCTCACTGCACAGCTCTGTCACTCACCTCAGCTGGACAGACGAGAGAAAATATGACAAAAGGCTCTTGGGTTAAGCTAAGAAGAGAGAGATGACTCACCAGTTAATGTCATGACCAAAACAGACTTGACCCAGAGAAATTAATTTAGTTTATTCCCAGTCAGTCAGAGTTGGATAATGAGGAAAACCCCAAAATCTTAAAACACCTTTCCCTCATCCCTCCCTTCTTCCTGGGCTCAATTTCACTCACAATTTCTCTACCTCCTCCCTCTGAGCTGTGCAGGGAGATGAGGAATGGGGTTTGCACAACCTGCTCCACTGTGTGCCTCCATGGTCTGCAGGGGGACAGCCTGCTTCACCTTGGTGTTCACCATGGGCTGCAGGGAAATCTCTGCTCTGGAACCAGGAGCACCTCCTCCCTCTCTTGCTTCACTAACCTTGGTGTCTTCAGAGTTGTTTCTCTTGCATCTTCTCATTTCTCTCTCCTGGCTGCTATTGCACAACAATTTTCCATGTGTTAAATATGTTATCACAGAGGTACTACCGCCATCACTGATGGGATCAGCCTTGGCCAGCAGCAAGTCTGTCTTGGAGCTGGCTCTGTCTGGAATGGAAGCAACTTCTGGCATCTTCTGACAGAGTCACTCTTGTAGCCTGCTGTCAAAACCTTTCCACACAATCCCAATTAAATATGTTTACTTACCCTTCAGAGATTAAGAAAAAAAAAATCTAGTGTTTCTGTGTTTTGCTTAGGGTTTTTTTGTGGGGGTTTTTGTGATTTTGTTTTTTTTAATTGCTACTGTGTGCATAAATTACAGTGAAATTTAATGCTGAAGATCTGAAGTGATAACCTACTGTCTGGTATTCAGGCTGAACTGCTCAATTGTAACAAAGGATTGCTCAGGTGACTGACACAGATGCAGAGAAATGGCATTTCAGAATTAATTCATCAAAATGGGGAGAAGATGTCAGAGGATTGAAATGTACCACTCAAGCTCTGATTGAAATGAAGTTTAAAGTGTTGAGTTGTAGGTGAAAAAAAGAGAGTGATAATAATTTGTAATGGGAGACTCTAAATGGCTTGGAAATTAGTCTTTAAATTATGTTTTGATTTCTAGATGATAGCTTAATAATAATTGAAATGCTTATAGCATAAGGATGATGGCAGAACATGGTTCAGTTGCAGGTGATCTCTGGCAGCACCCTAAGGGAAACCTGGTGCCTGTCCCTCTGTTCTTTATTGCACCTCACACATGTATCAGTATAGCTTACTTTGCACATATTCAAATCAGAAGGGAATATTGAAATAAATGGTGTGTCCAGGAGTAGCTGTCAGTCAGGAGTGCAAAGCCACTAATGAAAAAAGAAAAGAACACCCTGGAAAAAATTAGATGTAGCACGCACACTTAAGAAGAACAGATGGCCTGATTTAGGCTCATTTTTGTTTTGTTGGTAAAGCAACTAGATAGTAATCAGTGAAATAGGAGATAAATTTAGTCCTTTGGACTTGCTTTTCAACGATAAAGCAAACATAGGCGTGCATGTATTGAGCATTCTCAATACGTCTTGTGTTGTGTGATCATATTTATGTATTTACTTGTGATCAGAATAACTTCCATTTGTGAGTGGGCTCATGTTTTTTAATGTAGGAGGAGTGTTTTGTGCTGTATGTTATATATAATAATGCCTGCTGCCATCAGTGAGCTTACTTTGCATTAGCCTCAACAGTTCTTCATAAAGCATACAATTAAACTAATATAAAATGCATCAGATAATAATACAATGCATTGTGCTGCATTACTGCAAAATATGCCATTGTAACACGGCATACTCAATGTCAAACACGACTTTTCTCTTGTCTTTTTAATAATGGAAATTGTTTGAAAATCTGTGAATCTTACACATTGCAAACTAGATATCCCGAATTTCTGTACGGTTATTGAGGATAAGGATGGATTATTTTTCACATTGTGTTTATTGGTGAAAGATTTGCAAAAACTGTCTGTTGCTAAATGTAACATATTATTATAACAATTTCATCTGTGATTTCACTATCATATCCATCTTGAAGCAAAATTTCTGCCTTTAAGGGAATGCCTTTCAGGAAGGTGTCTAAGCACAGAACATAGCTCTGCTATTAAAAGAAGCTGGTGTTAAATGAGCGAAACAAAACTAGCAAGACCCTGGAGACTTTCAGAGAAATTACTCAAGATTAAATACCCTTATGAACAGTGATCAGCATTACAGGGAGATAAAGAAAGCATTCATCATTGATGTGCAGGTGCCTCTGCTCAGGTTGAAACGAAAAACACTAGCTTGGCACCAGCAGGTTTGTTTAATAATATGGAATATTCTGGCATTGCTCAGTAGTCCTGAGTGACAGAAAAGGACATTACTATTACACGAGTGCGATGTAGAACAATACTTTGTGTGGTGCTGCAGATGTACTATAAGTGTGTGCACGCACGAGTCATTCTGCTTAACCCCACAAAACTGCAAAGTGGGAACATGGGTTAATAATAGGGTCGGGATTCGATAGGAATTCACCTCTCGTTTCTTAGATGGTCACAGTAGGACATATTCTAAATTAATAATTTCACCTGTGACATAAATCTAATTGCTGTTACAAATCATTCTCCAGTGGATGACTTCAGAAAGGGCACAAAATTTTAACAATAAATAGTTCAAGCTCTAGACGTCTGTTTTACACACACATCCTACACTGACGTAGCTCTTCCATGTTAGAGAAATACTGTGCTTTCATTGTGTATGTAGTTTCTTTTAATTTCTCTTTGTCAGCTATTTGTCTGATTTAAGGAATCCACCTGGGCCTCTCTCCACAGCATCCTTATCAGGGAATTTCAGACACAGATGTGCACTGGAATCCCACTCCTGCAAACCATGTTTCCAGTGTAGACAAGATACAGTCCTCTAGGCAGCTGTCTCCTAGATTGGAGTAATTTTTGAAGTAAGAAAAAAAGACAATAAGCAGATCAGAAAAATACTGCCTTTTATCACTAGTTCCATGTGGTGTTCAGCAGTAATTCAGGAACAAAAATTGAATACTTTACCTCGATAGTCACATCACACTGATTTATCCTCAAATACATTCTGAAATGTAAAAATAGAAATTGTAATATTTAGAAGTATGTTAATGAACATATTTAAAGATATTTTAAGTATGTTCTTTTGTATAAAAAAAATGGATGTCTATTATTCTGGCAATGTATTCATTCTTTTACACTCATTGCAATAATTGGCATAATATGGATGTCAATGAAGAAACGGAGAAATATCCCCCTCAAATGTATTACCATTACGAGAGGATTTTTATCCAACAAATTTTTAAAAGTGGGTTGCAGGTGTAAACATGAGGCTACATTGAGAGAGGCAATAGAATTTTACAAATGATCGAAGTTCAATAAAAACCATGCTGGGTAATTGTGTGGTCAAAATGAATCGACATGGCTGAAAATATTGTTTCCAACTTTTCCTGCTTGTGTAGAGGCAAATACAGCAATGAATAATCACAGCATTTTTTTTTCCCAAGCTACCTGCTGTGTTATTTCAGTGGAAGCTGATACAGGTGCACAAGAAGCTTATAAAGTTTATTGGTGGTAAATGGATTCCTGCTGCTCACTCTGGAAAGTTTGTCTTTCACTGCTGGTCCACAAAAGTTCAAGGCACCGTTTGTGAACTGGAGTGTAAGTTTCACAGAGAGACCACTCCAGAGAAAGCCTTAAATGGCTTTCTATTTGATATTTGTTGCTTTAATAAATATCAAGAAGCCTCCAACTCTTAGACCATATTATTTTTGTAGAAGTTTTTTGATTTCTGAGCAATGTAACAAAATTGTAGAAACAAACTCTCCATCTTTCTCTTATCTCATGCACAAATATTTGGCTGAAAGCAAAATATTGAAAGGAAGATCAATTTCCTAAGTGAGAAATATAGTAAGGGTCTGCCAAAAGTGGGATGTAGCTCTCTATCTTATTTTGAGCACTTACACTGACCTTTGTAATATATGAACTCATATCAACATCATGATCTTGAGAGTTACAATAGAAGCTGTATCTGAGGAAATATAATCCTAAAATATCTTTTTTTTCCGATTTTCACAGGGGTACCTAGCAAGATCCCTGACAAGAATCCCACATAGATTCTATGTTTTCCTTGTGCTGGTCTACAACTTTCCAGTAGTAACAGCAGAAGTGCTAAGCATGTGGGACCTCAAAAAGAAAAAAAAAACGAGATCAGGCCTAAATTTTCTTAGCTCCATACAACCTCACTTCTTACAGTCTATCCAACTGTATCTGAAGAGATCAGCAAGGATGGAAATACATGAATTTCTTCTTCTGTGGCCTTCTGAAAGAGAGCATTGAGAAGTTCAAACAAGCACCTCTGCTCCAGTTTTATCATGTCCTCTGGGCTGGTCTCCATCCTCCAATACTGCAGTTCCTACCCGCCCCCTCCTCTACCTCAAAACTTTCTGCCATTCTACCATCTTCTTTTTCACAGAGCAGTTTTGCCCATCCTTTGATGATGTAGTAGCCCAGCCTTCAGCCAGCTTCTGTTCAGTTCACATCACTTAAGACTGAGCTGAATGGATGGCATGTTGCAGAATAAGGTTTTTGTCCTTTTGTCGTCCTACTCCATTTTGGGAACTCTGAGGAATATGTAAGTTAATTATATGGGAAAAGATCCTGTGTAACCTTCCCAGCCATTCAGCACATCTTTTGGCTGGACAGACCATCTGGTTTTGCCTTAAATCCGGTATCCCGAGACAGGGCCCAGGTGATATAACAAAAAAAGCAATGGTTTTCCTGCAGGAAGTTTTCCCAAAGGCTGGACCAGTCAGCTCCCTGGGACTCTCTAGCCCCAGTGCTTAGCACCAGAACACAGTGGAGAGAAGAATGCTCACAAAATGAGTCAAAAATTTTGTTTAGTGCTCTTTGGTTAAAGAAGGATCCCCTGTATACATTGCACCTACTGATGCTGAAGTCTGAGAGTCTTTTCTTCCTCCCAAGCAACTGGAGCTTGAGCTGCCAAGGTCTAGCAGGCATATGAAGAACGGTTGGTGAAGAGTATTGATTGACAGAGCTTGGAAGAGCATGATCAGTTGCACAGTGTCTGGTTAGTGACGTTCCCCACAGATCAGTGCTGGGTCCAGTCTTGCTCAACGTATCCATCAATAACCTGGATGAAGGGATAGAGTGTAACCTGAGGAAGTCTGATGATGATACAAAACTGGACAGAGCAACTGACACACCAGAAGGCCGTGCTGCCATTCAGAGAGATCTGGACAGGCTGGAGAGATGGGTGGAAGGGAACATGATGAAATTCAACAAGGGCAATTGTGGAGGCCTTCACCTGGGGAGGAGCATCCCCCTGCACCAGTACGGGTTAGGGGCTGACCTGCTGGAAAGCAGCTCCATGGGAAAGATCCTTGGAGTCCTATTGGACAAGAAGTTAACCATAAGCCAGTAGTATGCTCTTGTACCCAAGGCCAATGGTCTTCTAGGGTGCATAAAGAAGAGCGCGACCAGCAGGTCAGGGGAAGTCAAGAGGCTCCTCTGCCTCTACTCTGCCTTAGCAAGGCCACATCTGGAGTACTCTGTCCAGTTCTGGGCTCCCCAAGAGAGGTAAGAAAAAACTGGAAAGAGATCCAATGGAGGGTTAAAAACATGATGAGGGAACTGAAGCGTCTCTGTTAGGAGGAAAGGCTGAGAGACCTGGGGCTGCTTGGCCTGGAAAAGAAAAGACTGAGAGGGGAATGTTATGAATGCTTTTCAATATCTAAAGGGTGAGTGTCAGGAGGATGGCACCAGTCTCTTTTCATTGGTGGCCAGTGATAGGACAAAGGACAATGGGCAAAAAAACTGGAACACAGGAGGTTCCATCTGAACATAAGGAAGAACTTCTTTACTTTGAGGGTGGCGGAGCCCTGGAACAGGCTGCCCAGAGAGGTTGTGGCAACACCTTCTCTGGAGACTTCCAAAACCTATCTGAATGTGCTCCTGTGCAACCTGCTCCAGGCAAACCTGCTTTGGCAGGGGGATTGGACTAGATGATGTCCAGAGGTCCCTTCCAACCACTAGCATTCTACCATTTCCTCGGATACATACTTTCCTACTAATGAAGAAGATAAACATGTTTTATGTCCAGGCTTTATCCTTTGCCACCTGTCACAGGAAAGGCTTCAAACACATCACTCTATCATCTAGAGAGACATCTAACAGTGTATTTGGCATTTGCTATTTTACTCCTGCAACATGTCCATCACTTAAAAGGTGGTACAATATTTGCACACAGATACTGCTTGAATTAATTCATTTTGAAAAAGAATAACTTTTTCCCCACCATAACTTTCTCTTTATAGGAAATGGTCTTTAATGTTCTCCTTTAGTAAGTGGTAATACATATAAACAGAAGGTGACTTACATGTCAAATGTCAAATTTATATAGAATCTATTTTAATTTACAGCAGGACAATAATGTCATAAATACTAATCACGGTTATAAGACTTATAGGCAATGTAGTGTTACAAGTCATCCCTTTGCTAAATTTTCCTAAATCTGTTAGAGCACCAGCAGAATCCTGTGGGATGGACCACCCCAGGCGCAGGTTGGAATTTCCAGAGGTGAGAGAGACATATTTTTTCAGAAAAACAATGCATGATAAAGAGATTAAGACTAGATGAAAATTGGAAAAACAATGTTCAGTAAAAGGTCATGAAAGTTTTAATAGTATTTTGAGATATTTTGTGGCAGAAAGGATTTTTGTGTTTTAGTGTTTGACTCTTATAGTTGCATTGCCGTAATCTCAGTTTTGCAGAGATTTGCATGCTTATTGCATGTACCCAATTTTCATTCCAAAATTTCTCCTCCTCTGAGAGATCCTAGGTAGCTAACACCAGTGAGCAGTTGGCTGACCCAAGGACTCTGTTGGCCTCTCAAGAGTATAAATAATTCTAAGCTGCCATAGAAGCAGCAGCCACTGCTCCCGGAAAGAACGAATGTATGTTGGAGGATCACCTCAGTTGCCAGATCTTTGCAGACTGTGTCACAGAAAGGTTCGTCTTTTTCAGGGTGTGATTGTCAATCCCTCAAAAATCCATGTTGGAAGCAGTACATCATAAAATTGTGGAAGAAGTTCTGTTGGAGAGATCTAGTCAAAGCCATGCTCCAAACTGGGTGAAAATCATCAACCTTAGCTCAGGACACTGCTCAGTGCAGTGGTGGCCCAGACTCCTCTGGCTGCCTAGAGAGGTTGTGGAGTCTCCTTCTCTGGAGAAATTCAAAACCCACCTGGATGTGTTCCTGTGTGACCTAATCTAAGTGATCCTGCTCTGGCAGGGGGGGTGGACTAGATGATCTTTCAAGGTCCTTTCCAACCCCTAATGTTCTGTGATTCTGTGATAGTAGCCTCCTAAATGAACAGGTGGAAGTCACATCTTTTGTGAAAATGAAACAGTAACATTAGCCTAAAATGAGGTTCCATCTACTGATGTTTTCTTATGTATTGCAGGTGTCTAGTACTTTATAACAGTGCTTTTCATGCCTAAATATCAGAGCAAAAGTTGAGTTTTCTCTCTCAAACCTGAATGCAGATAATAAGACAGGCTTACTGAGAGCCCCATGTCTTCAGGCATTGTGATACAACCAGGGCAAGAACATGCTAATATTGATAAGAGGAGAATTCTGATTTTTGCCAGAAAGCTCACTAAAGTCTTCTTAATCTTTCAAGGGCAAAACTTGAATAAGAAGATGTTTTTATCTGAGAGAGAATCATATTCAAATCAACAAGATCAAATATGCTCTGCTATCAGATAAGAAGAAATAAATGACATTTCATATGTTGAAAGCTTTGATACTTGAGCGGTGTTTTTATTTGAAAATTATTTCTCTCATTCTGTGTAGAATGCAACTTTGATCACAACAGCATGTTAAATTGCTGAAAAAATGATCGTTTTGCCTTTTAAGTTGTCACTTTTCCCAAAACAGTTTGAATTAACTGTTTGGTCTAGTCATTCATTCAGCTGTGTCTGTTCAAAACTCTTAATCAATCTTCATATCAGCTGTGAGCCCTGGAAAGTAAAAAATACACCTTGTTATTTACAATTGTTTTGGCAATGTAGAGGAAGCTTTACTCCTTGAATTTGGCAGAGAACAAGGAACTTGGTGTGTGATAGGCAAGAATAATGTTCTGGATAGTCTCGTAATGCACAGTTCCGAAATACTTTCTCCTGGATCATCAGTTGTGCAGATTTATTCCTGTCTTCACGTAGATAAAGGTTTGATAGCAATAGTCTAGCACAACTATATAAAAAAAAAATAATGTTCTTTGGTGTGATGACTCACTTCCTTGTTATTTAAAACACCTATTGTGAAACAGTGAACTCACAAGGAGTTCCTGGGGAGCCTGTATCCATAGGGAGAAACGAGAATTAACCTATCAGGTGCTGAATACACTCCACCTCTGGGGGTGATCTGGGTGTGAAGAGCGCACTCAGACCTCCTCAGCCTTCTATGAAATTATGTGAAAAGCTTCAAGAACTGTGCAGGAAAATGGGAAATAGCCTGCTCATATTAATGTATGCTCTGCTTTCCAAAGCTATCAAGAAAAGGGATGAATACTTAATCTTCTTGTCTCTGTGTCATTTTCTCTATTTACTTTTCCATACCTGTGATTTGTAGGATGCTTCTCCTTGTGCTTCCAGTAGATTATATTGTAACTTACTATAGACTCTAGTAGGTTATAGAAGGACTTGCCCTGAGAATTCCTTACTAGGTTCATTAACAGAGCTTACAGTTTTTGAATAGCACTGTTCTGCTTCTTGTGCTCTGCCTTTCTGCTTGTTATGGTCCTCCAAAATCCCTGCTCATTTGGTGGCTGTTCTGAAGCTTAGCTATTGCTTTGGAGGCAAAGAGAAAGAGAAAAAAGTCTTTTAACTCCAGATTGGCTGAATAGAAGGAGGTGGGTCTGCTTTTTACGCTGCCTAAACAGGCACTGACTTTCAGCAGGGGATGTGAAACAGGCAGTAGAATTTGTGAAGTGGTATCTGAAGGGCGTCTCTCAAAAACTGTCTGCTAAATGAAAAGACTACTATGGCTGTGTGCAGCTTTGCAGCAGGTTTTCTCACGTAATCTTTTATCAGGGCTGAGGTTCACTGCAGAGTCAGGGCTAGAATTTGCCTACTTAACTTCCCTCTCCCAGTTTTCATTATACACTTGATCTCAAGTTATGTGAAATCTGGTGATCCTCACAGTTAGTAGCATTTGTACTCCAAACTGTCAGTGAGTAACTACTGCAGTGTTATGCAGATGAAATATTTCACTAGAAGACAAGCAGGAAGACTACAAAAGTGCACAGGGCTGTTGACTACTTTTTGGAAGAGAAAAACATCACCTTCTTGGTGTTCCACAGGTCCAGCATGGTAACTGCTTCTTCTAAACCAAGAAAACTTGAGGAAAAGCATCTGATATGACTTCACTTTCAGACTGACCCACCTGCAGCTGTTTTACTTCTGTGTCTGTACTTTTAAATGGGGAATCATCTCTTTTAAATAAATGTAGGTGTGCATGTATAAACACTTGTATAAATGTTCTGCAATCAAGACCCTGTGCATTGACAGTGTATCCAACCATGTATAATTACCCTGTCTATTCTGCCTTCTCCCTCATGATGGAGTAGTTTTTCATTTATATTGTATTACCTTGTACAAATGGCTGTTCTGCCACCTTCCAACTCTTTGTAGATTAACACACTAATGGACTTTTGCTTAACTTAACTTTGCAGAAAACCATGAAGTTTCCTGTGTTTGCTTAGATAAGAGGAGTCCTGTATAAGCTGCTTCTATTGTGTTATCCCTTTCTTCCACCTTTGTTCATCTTTCTCTTATGGAACAAGTTCTTCACAGAGAAAACTGATTTGGCTCATGTATGTACCTGAGCTTCTGGGCACTACTTTAGTACAAATACTCCATTAATTATTGCTGAAGTGTTTCCTTGCTCTAATAGTGCTATTCCTCAAAGGAGCTAGAAGATACCAGAGTGTCCTGGTTTGAGTTAGAACAGAAGAATTCTGTTCAGTGATTTTTACTTTTCAGCTCAGTTCCTTTAACTAACTGCACTTTTTGAAATTAGCAATGTGTATTCGCAAGAAGTGCCTGCTGCTAGCACTGATAAAGTCCGATGTTTAGAGTTAGTANATGTTTAGAGTTAGTACCAGGGACTGGTGTGCAGACCAAGGCCATTGCTAGATCCTGTGTACCACATTGGGGAATGCAGAAAGTAAAAGCCACACCTGCAGGGAGGAGCGGACAGATTGGTGCCCTTAAACTGATTGGTGGGATATTCCATCCCGTAGACGCAATATATTTGGCTGCTGGGCGCTTTTGCTTTGGGTCCTTGCTCGAATTCTTTCCCATTCCTTCAGTGGCTGGAATCTAATGAGGACTCTGTTCATTCTGCCTTCCATCTTGA